>APFE030818920.1:158371-211251 GCA_000404065.3 Pinus taeda | reverse complement strand
TTTTTGGAATATGGTGGGTCTTTGATCCAACATTAGAGTCTATGGAATCATGATTAACATTTCTTTTGTTCTCATCATGAGTTTCCTTTACTACCCTTTCACCTTTAGTGATCCTTTCTTGTAGCAACTTATTCATATTTATCTTCAATTCTTCCATGTCTGTTTTCAAATCTATCTTCAAATCATCCATCTTAGCTTCCACGCCATTCATCTTAGCTTCCACATCATTCATCTTAGCTTCTACACCTTTCTTTAAACAATCCGTATTAGATTCTGTTTCTTTTTGTGCAAGTGACACTTGTTGCACTTGGTCTCGTAATTTTGATATATCATGTTGCATTTCTTCCTCTTCTTCATGAGTCATGCTAGATCTTTCAGGTCGCCTACTAGGTGTTTCCATTTTCTCTCTTCGGGGCATCAATTATTGATAATAATGCTTCACCATGCCCTTTGAATTCCTTCAAAATAAATTTTCAAACCAAGATTAAGCAAATATTTAAAAAATATACACACATTTTTTCACTTTGTAGGAGCTCGATATTGCCTCTGATGTATCTCTGTAATTTCGGATCAACTAGTTTTGAAATTGCGACCAGCGGTAGCATTCTGTGTCCTCTTTCCAATGCCACCAATCTGACCCCAATTGGATTCTCCAATGAAGAGTTATGTCAAATCTCCCACAGTGACCTGATTATAGACTAATTCATTAGAGCGAACTTGTACGACATTCCACGAGTCACTGTTTCGACCTATGGCTCTGAAAAATATATAGAAGAAACTACAATCCGTCCTCTTTCTGCACCTTTTTATGAAATTTCAATCCAATACTCAGAGACAAAGTTATGACGATTTTCCCCAGGTCACCTGTTTGGAATGTAATTCAGGAGTCTGCAAAAAGACTAACTTCCTAAAATCATATCTCCGCAATTATAGCGCAAAATGCTCTGAAATTCAGACCCAAGCTTTAGCGCGTTGTCTTCTCAAATGGGTTTTGTTTTCAACTTCTGAAACATCGCCGAAAACAAGTTATAGCGAAAATGCCACGATGACTTGTTTGGAGCAGTGAAACGCTAGAATCCAAAGCTCTGATACCAAATGTTATGAAACCAGCTCAAGAAAAGATAGAAAAGATAGATAAACGTCTTAGAATTCAGCCTCTTCGAGGGGGAAACCTCCTTTACATTACATAAATGAACAATTCTTCGATGATACAAATGAAAAGACCTCCTTTCTATATATAGGAGTCTAAGGGGTCATAACATAATCAGAGCCTACATAACAATAATAAGGTAAGGGCAACAATAATAACAATAGTGGGCTTCCTATGGGGCACAATAATAAAATAGTGGGCTTCTATGGGCACAATAGTAACAATATGGGCACAATAGGGGCACAACAATATTAATAAGGGGTACAACTACAATAGTAATGGGGTAATCACTAGTATTATGGGGACCCAACAAAATCAAAGATTTTCTTTTTCAATACGGACATTTCGATTCAAATAAATCTTTCCAGAATTTTGGGCTTTCAAAGAGAGTCATGACTCATTGCCCTCGAAGTACTTGGGAGTTCCCCTCACTGACAAACCATTACAAAAGGAAATCTGGGAGCCTGTTCTAAATAAGCTAAGAGATAAGATCAACAAATAGACAAATAGAGCCCTAAATCTAGAATGGAGGATGATTCTAACTAAGGCTATCCTCCTATCCATCCCTATCTATATGATATCATCCATTCTGAAACCATCTAGTGTAATTATTAAAATAGGAAACATTTAGAGAGACTTTCTCTGGGGGAAAGGTGAAGAAAAGAAGAAATGGGCCATAGTGGCATGGGACAAGGTATGCAAACCTAAATCCCATGGTGGCCTAGGTCTTCATGACCCAAGAATTCTTAACAGAGTTCTAGGAGTCAAAGTTTGGTGGAGATGGCTAAAATAAATACAAGCCCCCTGGGCAAAAATATGGAAGCAAAACTATGCTAGGGATTGGCAGGAGAAGGACCTCATAAGAATGACAGGAGAAGTGAAAGGTTCACCAATTTGGAATAGGGCATGGGAGAATACGGTTCTAGTCCAAAATCATAGTTTCTGGGAGATTAGAAATGGAAATCTGGCCTGGTTCTGGGAGGATAATTGGTAGCAGGAGGACAATCTCCGTAGTGAAGAATTAGCAGACATTCACATAGATACCATCAACAAAGGATTAAGGAGGGTAAGTGACTATTGGGATCAATCAAGGAACAATGGTAAATGGAGAGTATGGAAACTTCTAGATTACGGGGAAATGGGCATGTTGAATACTCAAGCTATAGCCCTTAATGGTCTTTTGGAAAAGAGAAAAATCTTAAGCTCAACCTTGGACGATCAATTAAGATGGGGAAAGAGCAAGGCAGGTCTCTTCACCCTTAAAGAGGCCAAAAGGATAGACATAGGGCTTAATTTTTCAAACACTGATAAGATGTGGAAAGAATTATGGGATAATTCTCATTGGATGAAAGTCAAATTGTTCAAGTGGCTGGTTCAACAGGGTAAGATTCTGACATGTGATAACCTAAGGAAAAGAGGCTTTGTTGGCCCCTCAAGATGTCACCTGTGTGGACATCAGGAAGAAGCCACTAATCATATCCTGAATAGATGCTCATTCACTACAACACTTTGCAACTGGGTTGGAGATGTCTTTGAGTAGACAGATAGACATGTTAATGACATCATTGCTACACTGAAAAACTGCCAGAATTTTTTTTCGGATAAGGAGATTTTAAACTCCGCCTGGGTGTTGACCCCAGGGTTCTTAATATGGAATGTTTGGAAGGAGCATAAGAACAAGATTTTCAAGGGTAAGGCGAGCTCGATGAATATCATCCTAAAGTTAATCCTTAAGCAAATCAAAGAGACTATTCATATCTTGGGAGGTGTTGCTTTTGGAAAACCCATAAGACAAAGAGAGGCCAGAATCTTGGAGAAGTTAGAGCTTAAGGTTAGTCTCCCATGGGGTTTTATACAGATCAACAATAATACCTCAACAGAAAAGGCTTTCTGGCAACCTCCTTCACAATGTTTTGTAAAATTTAACATAGATGGCGCCTCAAAAGGAAATCTGGGAGAAGCAGGGTATGGAGGGGTCATGAGGGATGAGGAAGGAAACATACAGGTAATCTTCCACAGTTATCTAGGCAGAGCAACCAACAATATGGCTGAGCTCATGGCATTGAAATTATGATTGGAAACACTACTCAAGTACAACATACATAATGTCATCATTGAGGTTGACTTGGAATTAGTCATTAATTCGGTGAAGAGGGTAAACGCTGGTGTAGCACTAGAGAATCTCTGGACACTAGCGGCTTCTGCAAGTCTACCAAAGAATCTAATCACACCTAAGAGTGCTAAGAACTCTTAGGTTGGTGCATGTCCACGGAGAAGCCAACAAAGAAGCAGACTGGCTTGCCAATGAGAGAGTTTGAAACAAGCATATCGACTTGTGCTGCAGGTGGGAGGAGGTAATGGATGACAGGTTGAAGAAGGAATGCTCATCTCGAGCCCTCACTGACAGACAGCAACACCAAAACAGATCAAGAGACAAAATATTACTTCATGTCAACGAAGATTAAGTTCACATCAAAAAGTTTATCTGAGGATAGGCACTGTTGGTTCTCCAAGGGTGCCTCTGCAAGTAAGAACAAATGCAGAAATCGTGACATGAGAAGAGATGAAAGAATATGCTACCAAGACGATCGCCTCAGAGCAACAACACCATGCATAAGGCATTCCATTCAGGAGGCCCCCTTTCGGATATGTCTTCCTTGTGCAATGCATTGGAGGTCAAAGGAAAAGAAAACCCAGGACAAAAAATGCTCGAGATTTACCACCTGCATCAAGTGCCCTCTAACCCGGGAGTGGTTTTCTCGAAGGACAAGCAATGCCATTAAGCAAGCGATGCATGGTGGTGGGAGAAAAGTGATTACCACCTTCATCATTGGGTAATCCACGAGCGGATTTACGGTCCAATTTGTCTTGTGGCCATCAGATCCGGAGAGGGAAGATCTACGGCCACCTTTTGGCATGCAAGTTGGTGGGCCCGAAGGATAAAACCACTAATGGTTTACCACCTTCATCGGGCACCATCCTAAACAAAGACTGCTTTTATGAAAAGCTAGCGATTCCACTCAGGAAGCAACACGTGGTGGAGGATGGAAAAAGCAAACTACCTTCATCGCGTGCTTTTAAGCCGCGCAATATGGACACTAGTGCTTGGATCAGGCGAAAAAGATCAACTGTCAGCGTTGGTCAAGCAGCATAAGGGTTTTTCTGCGCATGTTTGTTTTTTGACCGTCGGATAGGAAGGAGACAGATCAACGATGTGTTTTGAGGTGCGGACTTTGGTTCCTCTAGCCTACGGTTCCAAGGTAGTCTAGGCATTGTTTCTGTTTGACTTTTGGGGGATTTTATGGGTACTTTGGGTCTCTTCCCTCTCATTTTGTGAGATTTGGTGCCTCTGTGCATCTGTTGTAACCTGTGTAAATTATTTTTTACCTAAATTAATAGAAAAACCGTCTTTTGCTTTAGCAAAAAAAATCTTACTTATAAAAATTATAAATAAATAAAAAACCAAGAAAACTAAGCGTCAAATTTTTTGAAAATCACAAATAATTTTGAACATTATAATATTAAAAAAACTCTCTAATCTCTTTTTGTAGGAATCCTCTGTGTCTGCCTTTATATTATCTAAAAGGTTGGGTGATCAGTGCATGAATTTTAGAAACCTTGAGAATATGCCAATAATATACACCGTCGCAAAAGACGAAACGATTTTAAGTTACCGATGATGTTAATCACTCCGTCAACCAAACCTAAATGTTGTCGATTTATGCATCGGTTTTAAAAAAAGAGCATATTCAAGATTCCAACGCCGCCCTGTTATGGACTTCGACTATCACAACAAGATGTTTTTTTTTCAGAAGACAAAGTTGTATATTTATATTAAGGCAATATAAAGGTCAAAATGTTACAGAAAAACATATGCCTCATAGGAGCAGATCATATGGAAACATAAAGACCAGCATGTAAAATGAACAGAAGGCCGTCCGTTAAAAGTTGACAAAAAACCACATAGGATCTATGCCCTGTTACTTGTGATGTATTCGTATAGAGAGCATATGCAGGGCAGAATGGAATTGAGAGGGGCATTGAAGGAGTCGAAGATCCTATGATTTCGCCAGCGCCATACAAATCAGACTGTGATAATGAGGAGTGGACGACGATTTTCACATTAAGAAGACCACCAAAGGAAAGCAGCCTGCACAGTGTCGAAGACAACGTGAGGAAAATTGTAAAAATGTGCAAGTTCGTACCAGATGTCCTGAGTGGGGCCGCAATGAAAGAAAATATGGAAATTTGTCTCTTCATCTGACTCGCATATGGAGCATCTGCTGGGGCCATGCCATGATCATTTCTCAAGTTGTCCCACGTCAGGTTCTTGTTGTTGAAAAGAAGCCATGCAAAATAGATCATCCTTGGCGGGCATCCAGTCTTCCATAAAACCGTGGGGAAGATTGGAGCAGAAACCGGGACTAGCATAGAGATGAGTTCTGAGTATATATCTTTGACGCTGATGGGGGCTGAGGTGTTGGTAGAGAACCAGTGTAGGTGGTCGGAAGGATTGCTGCGCAAAATCCTAGAAGCCTGTAATGATGAGCACACCTGTAACCAAGTAGGGGAAAGAGGAGCCGACAGACCGATCTGTTCAGCAGACTTCCAAGTGGGGTAGGGGCCCGCCCAGTCCGATATGACTTTGTCCCATGTGAAAATTCCCAAGTGGTGCATGGAGGTAATAACATTTTCAGGAAGGAAGAAACTTTGTTTGCTGGCAATCGGGTTAATGCCAAAGAGCACATGTGTTCCGGAGTGTAGACGCCATCTGAGCTTAGAAAGGAAGTATTTCTCTATAGATTTAAGGCTGAGCCAAATGGCCGAGCCTCTATGAATACCAATAGTGCCCTTGCGAAACCAGAATTCCAGACCCCGACCCTTCATGTATTTTTGTTGGATTGTAACACTCCATGGCCCGGTGCCAAAAATGCCTCTGTGGAGAGTTTTGCAAGTAAGAGACCTGCCAAAGGTACGCAGGTCTTTCAGACCCCATCCGCCCAGTTGTTTTGGCATGGTGATCCTATGCATTTTGGTCAAATGAATCTTTGATTGGTATTTGCTGCCACCCCAGATAAAATTGGCTGTGATTGAGGTCATCTGTTTGATGATGCTGATCGGGAGATGAAAGAGGTGTGCCCAGTACATCGCCATCTGAAGCAGAACAACTTGGGAGAGTGTGACCCTGCCCGCCAGAGAGAGATATCGGTATTCCCAAGTAGATATGTGATTATAAAATCTCTCAGTCAGCCATATCCAGTCGTGCTTGGAGTAATCGGTGGGCTTTAGGTGGAATCTGAGATATTTGAGACCCTGGGAGAGAGGGGCCGAATCGATGCCGAAGAGCTGGGAAATCCATGCCACCATATCCAAATCCACATCGTTGTGATATAACATAGACTTAGATTTGTTGATGAAGAGCCCAATAGCATTGTTGAAACGATCCAGAATGTCCTTGAAGCAGATCCATGAAGATCGACAGAGCATAGCAAACAAAAGAACATCGTCGACAAAGAGGTTGTGAGAGATATATACCTGTCTGCATATTTTAACCACCTTAATTTTCATCTCGGCCACGGCTTTGTTGATATGTAGGCTCAGAGTATTCATGACGAGGATGAACAGAAGAGGTGATAACGGGCAGCCCTATCGCAGTCCTCTTTGAGCCTGGAAGAAATGTGTTGGGAGGCCGTTAACGATAACAGCATAATTGACATTCATAAAGCATGCCAAGATCCATCGGATGTTATGTGGCTGCAAACCAATCTTAGCCAACAAGCATTCCATAAACCCCCAGTCAATGCAGTCGAAAGCCTTATGAAGGTCAATTTTCATGATTGCCGCAACTTGATGTCGGGCATGGAGAGAGAAGAGGCATTCCTGTGTGTTGGCCACAGCGTCGAGGATGTTACTGCCATGAAGGAAAGCGTATTGGTCTTGTGACAAGGAAGAGGCCAGATATCCTTTGATCCATTCAACAATGATCTTAGTGATGATCTTGAAGGAAATGTTGCACAGGGAAATCAGATGGTAGTCCTTAAAAGTTTCAGGATCAACATTCTTTTGGATAAGAGCAATCAGTGTCGAGGAGGTGTGTGGATGAATGGTGCTAGTAGTTCTTGAAGCCTCGACCATGGAGAGGATATCCACCTTGAATATATCGAAGAAATGGATAAAAAATTCGATGGTCCAACCATCGGGTCCTGGGCATTTGTCCTTTTGGAAGGACTTCATTATTCGAAGAAGCTCCTCTTCGGTGATTGTTTTGTATAAAGCCTCATTTGCATGATCGTCAAACATAAGGGGGGCCAGGTCAATACCCCATAAGAGGTCCTGAAATGCAACATTTGGTCTCTGCGAGAATTGTTGCTTGAAATAGGAAATGGCTTCCCTGGAAATGTCTAGTTGGGAGACAAAGGTGTCGCCGTTGGCATTCTTGATCTTCCATATGGCATTCTTATTTCTTCTCGAGTTGGCGAACTTGTGAAAAAAATTCGTATTTTTATCTCCCTCGCGCAGCCATGTTGCCCTACTTTTAAGCCCCCAGGTGGCCTCCTGCTTCTTGAGAATATCAGATCTTTTCCCCTCGAGAGAATGGATGCGGCATTTCATGTCAAAAGTGAGGGGAGTGGAAGTGGCCGCCTGTATGATGAGATCGACCTCCTGTTGGATATGGAGGAGATCCGCCTTATCCTTTTCCTTTTGCTCCACTTCCCAGGCTTTAACGATCTTTTTTAGCGCCTGTAGCTTCTCACGAAAAGAGCGGGGGGGCAAATGCGGTTGAGAAGAAGAAACTTGTTCCCATGTGTTGGAGATGAGCTCGTTGAAGGTGGGGTCCAACAGATGTGAGCAGTTGAATTTAAAAGGATAACCCTTTTTGGCGCCACTGTCTAGCCAAGAGAGGATGATGGGGCGGTGATCGGTGACCAATATATTTTCCACCGAAAGACTTGGCATGCCCAGAATGTCGATAACACTGACGTGTACCAAAAACCTGTCGATCCGTTTGGCGATGTAGGCCTGGTCAGTCCTTCACAACAAGATGTTACGCATTACATATTTTATAATAATAATCAAATAAAATGCATCACACTTTTAAAGCGTATCAAGTAAAAAAGAATATTCGGAATAATTCGTAATTTGCATAGGTAAAGAGGCATCTTTCCACCTCACGTCTTATCTTTTATCGGGGATTATATATGGTTTATATAATTTGAAGTTTAATATTTTTTTATTAATTACAGAGATAGAATTTAGAATGAGGTTTTTAGAATTTTAATTTAATTATTGATAATTAGAATGATAGATATTTGTCATATGAAATGATTTATAATTTTTTGGACATGTGATATTGATAAACCATAATATTAACCAACAATATTATAACAAAGTCTATTTACAAATTAATTTGAAATTTAATATACACTCAAAACAATATAAATAATATATATGACACTGTAAAATATAAATCATAGCAACATCATAGTGTATGTAATGTTGTTGGTAAGATATAAATTATTGAATTTGAAATGTAATATACATTCATAATAGTGAAGAATGATATATGATTTGAAAAAAAATAATAATATTACATAATAATGAGGGATCAAATTTTTTCAAGTGCAAACTTATTTAAGAGTGCAAACAAAATGTGTAATTTTTTATTGTTTAAATTATATTTTCGAATGTTATAGAGATAACATAACATGTGCATTAAGCTCTTTATGTTCACATTAAATTGGTTGTTTTTGTTATTAATATACTTTTAAATATACATCAATATTAATTCATATTAAAATATTTTATTCATAACACATATTGGATATTTTATTATATATAACATTAATATTTTCGTTTAACAAATTTTTTCTATATATAGATATATATATGAAGTTGATATCACGTGTTAAAATATAAGAATAAAATAAGATTGAAACATATTCAGTCGATATAATATATATATATTATATATATATATTATATATATATATATATATATATATATATATACTTTTTTTTTTTTTTTTTTTTACTTCTAATTACTTTATATGAAATTATATTAGGTCATATGGATAGCTAATTAAATATGCATAACATATTTTTTCTTTCTTTTTAATTATAGCCGACATTGCTTTTCTCTTTAAAACAATTTAGAAAATATTTTATTAATATTTTAAGACAAAGGAACATACTTACACATCCCCTTCACACTAGGTTGAAGAATCATGGCAATAACAAAAAAATGATAATAAATTACCTAAAAAGATAAAGCATTATTAAACATACTTAATATTTCAATTTTCATAGTGTTTTTCAAATTTAACCATTTACATTTTAGTAGCAACAATTTTAAATGCATTGTTATGTGACATGTACTGTTCAAATGCATTGTTTTGTGATATGTAATGGTTGTATTTTTTTTTTTTTTCTTTAGTTTAAAAAAAATTATTGTTGTTATTTAAAACGTTTATTATTTTTGTATATATAATTTGTTATAATGTTAATTGAGTTTATTTCAAATGGTTAAAAAGAATATTGTTTCTTTCTCTCTGTATTCAATTTCCCAAATGACATATTTAATATAGATTAAATATATTATTATAATGGCATTAAACTTATATGTAGCACATTAAATATATATATTTTTTCTAATTTAGTCTATTTCTATATTCATAAAAAAATTTACAGCAAGGGATTGCCTCGAAAGTTCAAGCCAAGTGATTGGTAGAAAACAAAAGCTTGACTACCTGATTATGGAACCAGGCCCGAGACCTTACATCAGAGTAGTGATTACCAGGGGACATTGAACAAAACAGAGGGAATCGAAGCCCTGACTCATAACAGAACTGATAATAACACAAACAGAAACAGACTTCGACCTGAAACATTGACGGAGGCCCGTGACAGGCATGAACACTGAGAATCAAAATGAGAGAGGACTTCGGCATCAGAGGCTGAGTAAAAAAACTAGAGGCGCTGATCGGTTCAATCTGCATCAGAGGTTGTCGGTTGTTCCTCCACAATTCTGCATCCCCATTGTCCTGAATATGAGGAATTAGAAGAGTGATCCACAGAACTAGAGGGCTCTCCTCTCACAGGCTCGCTTGGGCTAGCATTGGTGCCAGTGTGCATCGTAGGCGTGCCTCCTGAGACATGGCACTGGGTTGCAGTTTGATTGGCCTGCCTCTGTTCTACAGGAACCCCCTGATGAGAAGCTCCTGAAACCGGTGCATTTTCACATTTTTCGACCGTCACCAAGACAATGAAAGTGGAGTTGGCCAGAGAACAAGGAATGCGATAGCGGGCCGTGGGATGCGCAGTGTGTCTGCAATCTCCGCCTCTGTCTTGCCCCCTACCTCTGCCTCTGCCGCGTTTGGTCTCGGGATGGATCGTGGCGTCACCAGAGGGCTCCGGAGAAGTGGAAGGGGGCCGATTCGAGGCTCGCCCTCGCGAACCACCACGCCGGCTAACCAAACACATCCTCTCTCTAGGCATCTTGAAGGGATGAGGACTGCTGCACAAAGAGTAGAGTGCGAAGAAAGAGCAGAGAGGCGGATACTCCAGGAAAGCCGAGGACCGAACCAGAACGGAGCTGTGCACACTGAGAGCCAGAACAAAATATTGCTCGAAGACTGTAAGAGCAAACCTATCACAACAGAGACAGACTATCCCGAAATGGCAGATGACATGCCCCAGAACCAACAGATAGCAGGAGAACAGGCGATCCCGCCGGGAGACGCTCTGGACATTAACTCTACAGACCGAGCCGAACTCCATCGCGCTAAGAACCTTGAGCTTGGGCGGCAGCTTGAATGCTACCATAAATGCCCCTGTGCGGAGCCGCCTGGCTATCCTGGAGCTGGTACATTTGGCGCGGTAGGGCTGCCACCTGCCCTCTTCGCATGCCGTCCGTAGACTATCCTGACTGTCATTCACCCGCATCGAGGACCAGATTAAATATATTATTATAATTACATTAAACTTATATTTACCGTGATTTAATATTTATAAAAATAACTTTATCATTAAAATAGAATTAAAAAATAGTAAGACTCTCAGTCAAACCTAGATACCCCTCAAAAAAATGCTTATTCTCCTACCATGCCATTTGATGTGGTACTACATGGGAATTACTTGAACCAAGCTCTACGTGTTTGCTACGCGTACAAAAGGGGTATACAGGGTTTCAACCACTTAGGCAAAGTGGCCTTTCAAATATTCGAAAAGAACATCACATAAAAACAATTTAATTGTGAGACGCTCCTTTCCCATAAGAGGCAATCGAAAATGGCGCACATTGCTTTCGTTGCATCCTTCATAAATTGGAAAAAAGGACTTCTCGAATCCCCAACTATTTGTACGACGATTATTTCCCTTGTTTTGCTTGCTAGAATTTCGGTGAATTCATACTGCGAATCAGGATCATGACATGTAAAGAGGAATTTTCAAGATCCGGGAGTGGTGTTCTCCAACATGTGAACGCCGTTCACAGGAACCCCATGCAGTAAAGGGTATCTAAGGTTTCAATCACTTGCTCACCCTGCAAGGTGGCCTTTCAAATATTTGAAAGAATAACATAACAAAAACAAAACTAATTGTGACAGGTTCCCATCACAGATGTCGAAAATGTAACAAATTACTGTGGGTGCTTCTTTTTCGAGTTTTATTTCGTATTTGTTGGCCCCCTGCTGTAAAGCTTGTTCAAGGTTTCAATCACTTGCTCGCCTTGCAAAGTGCCCTTTCAAATCTTTGAATGTCCTTTCAGATATTTGGAGCCACCACATCCCTCATCTGTTCCATCAATCAAGGAGTTCTGTTCACAGGTGCAGGAAGGAAGAAGTATATCTGTAGGTGATGGATCTCTGTTCTGAGCTTGGCACTTTCAGGATGCAAATACGGAAATTATCTGTTTTAACCCCTGACGTGTGGGTCATGGATCTCTCTTCTCGTCTTTGCATTTACAGGATACAAATGCTTTATATCAAAAGAATGTGTTTTAAGTAGTGAGAGAAAATTTTCTTCAATGGTTTTAGCACATTTTAGAAGTCAAGACATTGTCTCTAATTGAATGCTATTTCCATAAATTTCACAATAGAAAATGTTTTCGAGGAAATTATTACTATTATTATTATTAAATTTGGTGGGACTATATCTTCATAATTTCCAATATATCACTCTAATTGGGGCAAGGAATTGAACTGATGACTTCACATCAAGTAGTGCTTTGACAAAGCACCCAATCACCATCTATCCAAGACCCGTGGATATTATTATTATTATTATTATTACTACCATCTATTCAAAACCACTGGACATAAAAATAAATATTTGTTTTTTAATATTATTAAGAACACCACTTTTCAAATAATTGATTGGACCATACTTTGAAAGTTTTAATGTAGTCTTTACACAAAATAATGTTATATGAATAATTGTTGCACATATTTTATACCATAATTTATGGACATGGTTGCAATAGCATGCATTACTTTTAGATAGTAGTGTAATAATTTTTTATTCTTAAGCTTAGAAGGAAGTAAATAACATATTTACTATGAGTTACTTCCCATCTTAATTTAAGTAAGGCTTTGCATAAAAAGTTGATAGGAATAAAGATGTAAATAAATATATTTACTAGGGGTTGCTTGTCACCATTATTTATGTTATCCTCAACACTTACGTAGGGGTAAAATTGTAAATGTGTAGACTTACTCGTGGTTACCACTGACCAAAATTTATGTAAATCAAGGTGTAGTAAAAAAACAAGTAATTTATCTACTTCAAATCTCAATTTATTTGTTTGTCCCAAAGCAAGACTATAAAATTTCATTTCCCTATTAACTAAGATTAATTTAACTAGAGAAATATAAATTATTATTTTTTATTAATTTTCTCATAATTTTAAATTAAACAAAGAAAACAAATTAATCTCTCCATACCAATTTAATTAATAAAAAATTTACGTTTAAAAACGACTGAAATAATCGTTAAATTTTATAATTATAGTAGTGTCTAACGAATATAACATATTAATATTATTATATATTTATTAAAATATGTAAATCCATAAAATAATCTTTGAAGTAAAGATTCAATATAAAATAAGAAGAGAACCACAATTATGCAAACAAAATAAAAACAAAATATCAATTAAAATAATGATTATAACCATTGTAAAAATATTTATTTAATTATATATTTTTAATAAAAATGCAATATTTAATTATATGGTCTTAATAAAGGTGCAGAGCATTACCCCTTAGACCATATATTTGTGCAAACAACTTTGGACATACCTTTCACAATGTCAATAGGTATTGGACTCCTCGACTCTAAATGTCAATAGGTATTGGACGACTCTGCCTCTAACGACAACAACTTTCCACAATGTCAATAGGTATTGGGTTTTCTCTGACTCTGACTTGTAAACCAACCACTGAAGATTGCGACAACTAATTTAAATTATTAAATATTAAATTTGTGGGATTAAATTTTTATTTACCTGTCACTTTCACATTTCTATTCGTTATCCAATACATTTAGAAAACAAAAAATCTATTTTGTGGAACATCAAATTCCAGGATTGGGCACAAATCTTATCCACCCTCTAAGCAATGTCTTCCACTGCTGTGTACAGTGGTGGGTGGTATAATCTCTAAACCAGCAGCGGAAGCATTAAATGATATTTAACAGAGTGGATATTGGTTGTACTTATATTTCATGTTACATCTAAATTTGAAAAGTCGACAAGTGAACATCTATCCTATGAAGGCTTATTAATGGAATATAAACAAATATGAATATATATTAGGCATAGATTAGGATTATTAAGATCACTTGCTGCAGTGATCAATATCCACTTTCTTATATAGCATTTAATGTGGTTACACTAATGATAATAATCCATCTACACAGCTTTATCATAATATTAAATGTTCTTTATGGGGGCAATAAAGCTCCTTAAATATAATTGTCAAAATTATTTTAGATAAAATTTGATGAGTGATCTTTTTTAAATATGGTTAAATATTCTAATAATTGTTGACTTTTTTTATTGAAATTACAATCAGTCTAGATCCAATCTCTTTTTATTTTTAAAGATGTTTGCACCTCAAGAGATTTGATCACCTGCTTGGTAAATGAAGTTAAGATAGATCTAGGTTGGTTTAACTATCTTTATTATTTTTTTGTTATTTTTTCCAAATAAATAATAAATATAATCTATCATTGGTTATATCTTCTATATTTTTCATTGAATTCGTTTGACAAGAACTCTTAAGGGTGTTTTTTAGTTGTCTGGAAAAAAATAGTAACTTTATTAAAAAGACCCAAGAAAAACCGGAGACTTTAGAGTTTGTAAGGGTTTATTTTTTTGTTATCTCTTTCAAATAAAAAATAAATATAATTATATTGGTTATATCTTTCTATATTTTTGATTGAATTCTTTACCAATGAAACATCTTAAGGTGGTATTTTTAGCTGTTCGGAAAAAATAGTTAACTTTTATCTACAAGACCCAAGAAAAAATCAAGACTTTAGAGCTTGTAAGGGTTGATACAACAGAGAAGCAAGTCCATCTATATACAATAAATTCCTGTTACAAAAATCATTAATTTGACTACTCTAGATAAAGATCTTTCCATGTTGGGACTTGAATTTTTAATTTTTTATTGTTGAAGTTACCCTCTGTCACCTAGATGTTGCACTAAAAGTTAGTTCATATGAGCAATAGGAGTGGAGTGAGTACCTTGAACCTAGTTACCAATCAAATCTTCATATATAATTATGCCTGAGACCAACTCTAATGCACTTGTTGAAAGGTTGTCTGTTGTACTATTGAATTCTCTATATATGTGTTAGAATTTGATATCTTGGAAATGGGCTTTTAAATCCTAAATTATTTTTTTCCATGCTACAAGGTTTAGAACCTCAAGGTGATTCTCCCCTAGTAGCCAATCAATAACACATTTCGAATCACCGAGAATGAAGATAATTTTTATGTTTTTTAATTTGGCAAGCATCATGAGTGCCCAAACAACAATCAATTATGATTTCGTATTTGTTCCAAGACTAAGTCCAATTCTCAAATGGACTGATCTGTTATAAGTATATGATGTCTCATGGGCAAAAATCCCAATAGTGTGGGAAGTGTCGTAGACCAGATTTATCGTCAAATTAGAATTTGTTATATTTTTATGATTTTAAGGGAGCAATCTAACTATCACCTTTTTGAATTGAGAATGACCAATTCTTTGTCAGTGCTTGAGACTGAGCACATGTTAGAGACAATATACATATGTTGTCCTTAAGTGATAAGTTAAAGCAATTGGGATTTTGAGTGTTGAGACATCATGGGATCAAAGTGACGGGTTATGAAACAAACCCCCACTGATTAACAGAACCCAATAAATGTGTCATTTAGCAGAAAATGCTAATTGAACTTGATGGCCATGTATGGAATGCACTACTTGGTGTTTTAAAAAACAATAGGGGCATAAATCTAAGAATACATGCAACAAAAATCCTTATAGAATGAGAACCCCAAACATCAATGGAATATTGGAGAAGCTCGCTCTATAATAGAAAGATGGAGAATATGTACCTAACATAAATTTTGTTCTCTATGATGTGGATGTGAAGCATAAGGGACACATTTTCAGTCATCATAGTAAGAAATTGGCCATTGTGTTTGGTCTTATAAGCACACCCAAAGGAACCCCTATTAATGTGATAAATAATTCTTGTGTATGTGGTGACTATCACATTGCTATCATGTTATCTCCAAGGTTGTTTTGGAAGAAATAGTTGTTAGAGATTCAAGTTAGTTCCATCATTTCAATGATAGGTTGTCTTCTTGTCATGATTATTGATGATGCCAAGTAAAGAAACATACATGAACAATTCTATGTCATTTAACTACAACATATCAGGCTTTCATATTATTAGGTACTGAGGTGTCACGGGAGCAACATGTGTGCAAGTGCAAACAAGTCTCGATACTAATGGAACCCACTAGAAGTGTAAAAGAATGTCAACTATCGAACAAAAGTGCATTACCTAGATGGAAAGTTATTTTCGATTAGATATGAGCTATCAAGTTGTCAAGAATTAGATATAGGGTGATTCATTAATAATCCTCCAATGCAACTTTTGAGCCTTAATAAACCATGATACAAAGGTAGTCAATGGAGATTTCTCTGACAATTGACAACCATTCTAAATATCAACCAGTTTGGTCAGTATTAGTGTTTAGGCGCTTCCCCTTCAACTCTTGTAAACTTGATACCCAATGCTTGGTATCGCGGTGAACCGATGGACAATAATCAATTAACTAGAAGAACTCCATATTAAGTACTATCCCTTTTGGGTTCTATTAGCACCGAGAAGATTTGCTTAGTAACTTCTGATTCTGATAGCTCGATATATCAACACCCAGTCATCAATAACCTCATCGTATCCTACCTTGGGGACTTAAGTGCCTTTTGACTTAGCTCTCATTAGACATATAACTCGATGTTAAGGCTAAAACCTTGAAACCCTATATTTATGAAACTCCCAACAAATTGAAATTGTCACATAAAAAATTTTAATTTAAAAAATAAAAGTAAACAAAATCTTTGAATCTATCACGGTAAAAAATAAAAATTGAAAAATTCCTTAAGACCTCCCCATATCCATCACTTAATTGCATTCGTTATTTTGTGAATCAATGAGTTTGTAATGAGAATAGTTTTATTTTAAACCGCTAATGTGTTTTATGAATTTGATATGATTTTCCTGAATATCCATGTGAATTCATTCATGTCGACACCATACGGATAATAAATTTCTCTAAATGTTTTCACAAGTGGCAACAACAACAATAATTAATATGACTATAAAATTCATTTGATGCCACCCAATAATTAACGTTAAATCAATTATTGCAAAGAGTTCAAGAGAAATTAAGGTAGGGTATGATTGCAAATTTACATTTTAATTTGTTCTATCGACCATGCTTTATCGCAACGACGATATTTAATTTTAGCTATTAATATAAATCAGGATATAGCTACTAAATTCATTTAGTCACTTAATCATCTTGCAAAGAACATCTTCCAACATTTGCCTAGACATCTTATAAAATTGAATTGAACATCATGCCCAAAAAAAGAAGAAGGCATCTAGAACATCTTGCAAAAAGAGTGGTAGTTGAAACATTGTGTAAAAAATAGAAGCAATATGAACCAAGAGTCAAAGCCATCAAAGGCAAGACCACTGTTTTTTCAACTTTTCACTATATTCTATCCATAGTTGTAGATGAGATCTTACAATCCTGGAAAACTCGTCTTCAAATGTAAAGAATCCCAATGCATCCCAAAACATATTTTCAAAAACCTATAAAGCAATGCAATGTCCCTCTTCATTCTTACCAAGCATAGATAAATAGTAAAATTTGGGGCTCTCCACATTTATGATGGAGTAAATGCACATGAGAGGAAAATTGAATTTGTAAAAAGTGTTGCCTACCCAAAGGGTCCATATCTTGAGGCATTGATTTCCTCTCTTCACGCCTATAACCTTTTTCTATTTGAGTGCAAAATTATTTGATATCCAACTTTAAAAGTATTTTGAACCACGTTTTCATCCTTTATATCTTTTGCATTCCTCCCAATATTTCTCCAATCTCTTTTTAGTCTACAACTTCTCCTATATGATCCTTTCAATGTTTTTTTATGCCTTTAGTACATCACTCAAGGATTGTATTTCACTTCCTTTAGGTTTTACGTATTCATTATTTAAAGGTACCCTAAATAGATTTGAAGGGGGTAATATTGGTGGAAATGTTGTTAGCATTGTCATAGGAGTGTTAAACATTAAAAAATTAGTATCATCACAAGACCATGGACGCTTTTGATTGAAGCTTCTCAAACATTGAACCAAACTCATATTCCCACATTCATCCTCCCATTCATTCGGGACATAACAATGTAGATATCTTTAATTTGCTATCCAAATTCTCCCCTAATGAAATATATACTATACTAAGAAGCCTAGTATTTATATTGTATATGATGCTACTTGGTATCACAGAGTGTAGCCAAACTATTAAAGAATAAAATATCTTATGGTTCTTTAATGGTCTTGCTAGAAGGCATCAAGAGACATGTCTTATTTAACTTGTTTTTTCTCAATTGTGTTGGTGCAGAAGAAGGATGACAGATTTCTTATTGAACTTATCAAGTATTTAATTATATGCAAAACAAACGAGCATTTCTCTAGATTGGCATACAACTGGTGTTGTCATAGGGTGCTTAGGACTTATTGAATATGATACAAATGTTGTGCCTAGATTCAATTAAATATGATAATTTAATCCAAATATATTGTTGAAATGTGTAGCTTGGGAGGTACTCCCACAACCCTTGGGGTATTGGGTTTGTGAGGATTTGACCCATAGAAATGTGGTTTTGTGGGCAATGTACCCAAGTGGTGGGCTTTATACCCAAAGAAATGGGTGAAAAACCCAAGATAAAATGATTGTTTATTCTATTGGATGCATGAGGGGCACCTTTGATGGGATAAAGGGCAACTAAGGCTACAGTGGAGTGGGTGAATGTCAATGAAAGAAATTTTATTCCTTAAGATAATGGAATTTGAGCAAGTAGGCTCAAGTCAACTTGGCTTAATGACGTGACCCTTGGTGGAAAAGTGTCTCCCCTAAGAACATTATAAGTAGGAGTAAAGTTGAGCTCATTTGGTATAAAGCAAAGCATCTCTTCTCAAGTGTTATCTATCCAAGAAGTGTGAGTTACCTCAGGAGGTCTACATATCTTAAGAAGGAAAGAAAATTGAGCATTTCATGGTCTATCTTGTGTCCCTCTGATGGCTAAGTTTTCTGAGGAGTAAAAGAAATTTTTGTGTGTTTATTCATGCCTTAAAGGAGCTCTAAACTGACATATTTGAGGTAGCAATTTTGTGTGTTTTGTGCCTTAGTTATGGCTTCTTCTAGCTTTTTTCAGTTGCATTGAAGCATGTCCTAAGTCTATTGAAACTCACTCTACGTTTTGTTTATAAAATAGAGGGCCAAGACCTTGAGAAATGGGACTAAGAGTTATATTTTGTCGTTGTGTTAGAGGCATAGAGCCTAAGTAATTGTGCATTGGTTCTGTGGTGGTACATGATCCTAAAGAGGGTCGAAACAAGCTTATGTTGTGGACAGAGGAGCAATGAAGGGACAAAGAGAATGGTTGTCATAAAGTGAAGGAAGAAAGGCCGATTCATTGGAGATGAGTTGTTCAAGTGCATGTGTGAAATATGTCCTACAGTGATGTGATAGGACTATTGGTTTAGGGTTGTGTGGAATGTTGAATTCAATAGTGAATTCATGTGGTGAGAAGACCTAGTTTTATAACCTATGTTCAGTCACTTTAATGATGTAAGGAGACTGTGTGAAGGCATTTTTTTAGAGCCCTATGTACAACGATTTGAGGAGCCAAATTCACTATTAGAGAGTAGACATTTGGAGCCTAATATCAGTTTATTTAGAGCAACTTAGATCATTGAAAGAAGGAAAATTGTTGAGGTTCTATGTGTAAGCAAATATGAAGCAACAACAAGCCTTTTTGAGAAACTAGGATAAAGGCATTGGAGTAGCATATTATTTGTGTGTATAGGTGGAAAAGGACCTGCCAGGTGTTTAGGACAAGTGGAATGAAAGGGCTGGTGTAAGCACTTCTCTAGCAAGTAAGTTAAGTTGTTCTTGTTATTTGGAAAATTGAGAGTCATAAGCCTGATTGAGCTCAAGCCCTATTTTTCCTTGTATCAGAGTTAATTATAAGGGTCATGATCCCTGGACAGGAGTCCTATGTTTTTTATATTAAATTTGTAGCACAAGCAAGTTTTGGGTTTGTAAATATAATGTGTACTTCATTGATTCACTGTTGTTACATTTATGTTGTGCAAAGTGCTTGGACTTGTGGAATTTTAGTGTGTTTATGATTGTGTTTTAGACATAGACCTGATTCTGAAGTGCTAAGGAAAAATCAACATATACAACTACAAAAAAGTTTGTGAATGACTATAGGATATCATCCATCATCTCATGAATGTTGCTAGAGCATTAGTCAAGCCAAAGGGCATGACCAACCACTCAAAAAATCCTTCTTTAGAGTTAAAGGTTGTCTTTCATATGTTGATTTGTTCAATTGGAACCTAGTGGTAGATTGAATTCAAACCAATATTACTAAATAAATTGGCACCATTGAGCTTCTCAAGAAGATAATCAATATAGGGGATCAGGTATCTGTTCTTGATATTGATTTTCTTTGGAGTTCTATAATCAATGCAGAGTCTCCATGTCCCATCCTTTTTCTGCACTCACATAATTGGACTCCCATAAGATGAGGAGACCAGTAAAATGTCATCATTTTGGATGAGATCGTGAATATTAAATTTATCCTCATTCTCTAAGAGGGAGAATCTATACATTGGGCCATTAGGTAAAGGGTCACCAAGTATCAAGTCACTTGATTGTTTGACCTGACAATGCAGAGTCTCCCCCACAGGTAGAGTGAAGATATCTTTCGATGTCTCTACAATCTTATCCACATGTATTTTTTGTTTAGAGAGGCCCTATGTTGTGGATATAGTGGATCCATTCACCTTCATTTCATATTCTAAATAGACCATGAAGAGGAAAAACTTTGTAGTTTGAGAGATTACCTTTTAGCACTATATTGTTGAGGTCAATGAAATTCTTGTACTTGGAACTACCTTTGGTACCCATAGAGAAGACCTCCTAGAGTAACAATGACACTACGAGAACGAGACTCATAAACAACATGAATTTTACACATATAAGGTTCTCATAAAGAACATCACAAACTTTGAGAGGGGAAACATCACAAGTTACCTCATGTTTGAAGGGCTTGATGTTGTAGGACAACCAACATTGTTGGCTAACATAGATGTCTCATCCATAGCTCAATCAATCAATGATGTAAGGTTGGGGATGTGACACTATTAGAAATTTCATTCTCCTAATGATCTTAGCTAGGATTAGGTTCTTCTAGCTCCCGCTCAATGATGAAATGTAATGGGGTCCCCTTCACCTACATCTATGAATGGAAGAGGCACTCCCCCTCTTAAATCTCCTTTAACTCTTCTATTTGGATATTTTTAGTCGCAATGGTAGCACTAGGTTCTAAATAGATGATTTTTTTTTTTCTTTATTCTATTCAAAATTAAAATTAGAGAAAAGATTCTATCTCCTTTTCTTTAAATCCTCCGACAACGAATGTTTTGAGTGACATTCATGAGTGTTTTTCCAAGGGATTTTGTTGAACTCACACCACTTTCTAATTTCCTTATTCAAATTTTGATTACCCTTATTTATCTATGTCTTGGGTTGTTTTTATTGAGGTTAGCTCTCCATGCTCTTTTCTACAAGTTTGGGCCACCTTTCTTAGGCTACTTTTATAGTGGATTTGTAGACTAGAACTTTTGCTTATTTCTTTGTTTCAATTTCTGCTCAATTTTGATAGCATATCAATAAGAAACTATCGATGAGGATATGTCCAAGAAATCCATATCCGTTTGGATGTAGCAATGTACACCACTATAGTACTTGAAACCCAAGTGTCACTTAGGTCTCTGATACCTAGCTTTGAGTGTAAGGTATAGAAAATATTAATGTACTTTGGCATAGTCTGATATCTCTATTGTTGCAGGGTTGTCCAACTCTTGTATTGAACATTGTAGTTCTCTATAGGGTAGAATTTCTCCTCAAGGGAATCAATAAGGGCTTCCCAAGTGGGCTAGCCTTGAATATCATATTCCTCATTTTGTCTCTCCTAGTAACCTTACCACCAATATTTTAGATATGGAAGGGCTGTCCAAAGTGCAAAATGCGTTATTTTCATAATTGAATTTTTTTTGGATAGAGTAATAGTTATCTAACATATTTAACCATTTCTCCAAAGCATGTGCATTTATTTGGTCTACAAATAAGGGGATATAAAGTTATATTGTACCTTGAATGGTGTCACAAAACCAAAATTATTGTTGGTTGAAGGTGCCTTAGCTGTCAATGGAAGTCATTGAAGGATCTCAGAAAAGTGTTCATCATTTCATTCTTGTGTCATGTGAGTGCTTCCTTGAGCAACAAATTGATAAGATCTCCCACTCCATCATCTCTCTTTCCTTTCACCATAGGAGGTTGCTTGGGTAAGTAAGACTAATTGTTTCCAAGAGAAACTAGCTCGAGATCCAACTCTCTGTACCCTAACCTTGTTAGGGACATGCACCTAGAAACAACAAGGCACATATTGTTGTAATACCACTAATTCGGGTTGCATATGGATTGAAATGAAAGGAAATGAAACACACACAAATAAACATAACATAAATACACTAATATCGTGAAAAACCAACTTCTATTAATAAATGAAACAGTAGGATACTATAGGACACGAAATGGTTAGAATTGTGGTAACTATATTTGAAGAGAGAGAGAGATGATAGCTACATGCACTTGAAAATTTATATTATAATAGGTTGGAATAATGGAATTTTAACGTAAATAAAGAGCCCTATAGATTCAAAACTTTAACCGTAGAAGAAGAAATGCCAAAAGATTTGTAGGCCTCAAGGTGGTAAATTGGTACATAAACTTCCTAGGGGCAGAAATTTTCCATATAATATTCATTTGGGGTACACAATAACTCATTGGAAAGAACTATTCAAGGACCACAACTTTCTTTCAGAGCCAATGAATGCCATGGAAATTCATGGCCCCCTGAATTGCCAAAGAACATCATTTAGGGCCTCAAAAATGGGACTAGAATTTTGGGACCCAAAAGAATATAGAAAATTGCCAAGAATATATAGAACCATTGAGACAGTGGATGAGGTGGGTGGCCATCAATATCCACCTAGATCATAATGTTTTCATCTTTATTGGATCCATGTTTACGCAATTATGTGGAGAATATGGAATATTAAAGGGACAATTATCAAACTACTACCCTCAAGGAAATAGTTTAGTTGAATCCACCAATAAGTCCTTGATTCAAATTTGAAGAAAATAATTTTCTCATATTAGAGAAATAGGCATAAAAATTTGTTTGAGGAACTTTGGACAAATATAATTACTCCAAATAAAAGAAAAGGATGATCACCTTACATGTTGGTATATATAAAAGTTGTTAGACCTCCTATTCATTTAGAATTGAATGCTTTATCCATTGCTACTTGGATGGATGATGAAAGAGACGTCAGTTCACTTTAGATGAGGTATTATCATCTTCTTCAACTAGAAGAAAAATGTATTCAGGAAATTAAGAATATGCAAAAGAGATAACAAACAGTTAAGAAATATTTAGATCAAAGTTATATCTTGAAGAATTTTCAAAAATATCAATTGGTGTTATTATGGAACAAGTAGAAAGAAAATTTGTCTCTGCATACAAAGTTCGAAGCCCTTTGGTTTGGACGATATCAGATAGAGAAAGTCTATGCATTCAAATCTTACCTTCTCAAGGACATGAATGGTGTTGTTCAAATGTTTCCTATAAATATGTGACATCTCAAATACTATTCTTCTAAAGTTGAATACTTTCCTATATATTCTTCCCTTTTTCTATGTATATTTTTCACATTGTTCAAAGAACCCATGACTTTTTCCTCCTCTTAATGACTCCATTCACCTAGGGTATCAAATCCTTTGGATTCTCAGCAATCCATAAGGGGTTATTATCCTGCAGTTGGATCCAAATGTATGTTGATTAACGTGTGTTAATCAATTTCCTTATAACCATCATACTTTGTTTTAATTTTCAACCTCCTCTTTTCCCAATACGTAGCCATTTTATGATTGCATATTGGTGAACACCTCTTTTATTTACTTAATTTACCCCACAAATCCTTTATTCCTTCGCTTTTCTTTGTATGCAGGTTGCAGCCCCTCTTTTTCTACAACATCCTGCACCCGCCTTCTACTTTATGCAATTTGTGCCTACATTTTTATAACACATATATTGCACCATTTCTATACTTATTCATTTTCCTTCATATGTAGGCTTTCAAATGACTTTTATTTATTCCCTATCCTACATAACACTCCCATAGTATACTTATATGTTTCATTCATATGTGGGTTGAACACCCTTTGTAACCCCTTTTTACTCCCACATGGTCCCATACTTAGTCATTTAAACATATCATTTCCTTTACATGCAAATGAGGGAACCACTTCAAGTAGAATCTCATTCTTATATCCCACAACCTGAATCTCGCATCATTTATTCATAAGCTATATATACTTTTGAGATGCATCAATAGTTGTCGATATATATATATATATATCTATATCTATATATATAATATATATATATATATATATATATATATATATATATATATATATATATATAATATATATAGATATATATACATAATGGATATTATACAAAAATATTTTATTTTTTTAATTACATTACAAATAGTTAAACACTGGTAAGGTTGATTTTTTAATATAACCACCACTAAAAGTTTGGTAAGGAAAAATGTCACATAACATTCCTCCAAGAGGAAAAGGAGACATGAGCTCTGCATTGGAGGATTTGGGTGATCAAAAATTTTATTTCCCTTGTAAAGAATGCAAGGGCTATAACAAGAGGAGAATTTTAATAAAAACAGCTAAAAGACATTGTAGAAAGTATGGAGACCGTTAAGGTAGGCATGAATATCGCCCCTCAAGTAGTTATTCATTATGTGTCTTTATATTGCAAACTGTTTTTGTAAATGTTTATATGTTAAATGTAGAAGAAAAATAACATATTCTTTTTTCTTTAGGGATATATTCTATGTACACAACAAATTGAGAAGTTAATGGGTTTAAGGTTTAGGGGTATAGGGTGTAAGGGGTTAGGTGTTAATATTTTAGCAGTTTAAGGGTTAATAAGACCAAATTAGGGCTCAATGGTTAAGGGGATATGGGTTAATAGCTTAGAGTTTAAGGTAGTTTTAGGGGGTTTAGGGCCTAAGGGATTTAAAGGCCTCTTAAGGTGATGAAACCATAGCATGGAAAGAGATAATATTTCATGTATTATACCATTGTATGGATTTTCCATTCTAAAGAATAACTTTATTGAATCCTATCAATTGTTAGGATTTGGATCCAGACTTATACAAGACTGCAACATAATATAGATACAAACATAAACACTAAGATGTAGCAGAAATAAAACTTCATTCCATTTATATCAAAGAACTCAAATATGCTTACATACAAAATGGAAATAAACTAGCTCGGGGGATGGTAGCTTATCTCTTAAAAGAGATGTGGTGGATACATGCCTCTAAATTATGTTATAATGAGGCTCAAGGGACTTTTTATTATTTAACAACAAAGGAAAACCTGAAACAACCAAAACCCTAACCCTAGAAGACGAAACACCAAGAGTTTGTGGGCGCCATTGGGGTTAGTTGGGCAACCAACTTCTCGAAGTTATAACTTGGTCATATGATATTCGTTTGGATCATATGATACCTTGTTGGAAATATCTCTCCAAGTACTACAAGAATTACAGACCTCAAAAAAATGTTGTTTAGGGGGTCAAAACAACTCCATAAGTTTAAGACCCAAAAAATTGCTAAAAATAGTAAATGTTGCTATAATCAAGGAAACATATGAAACTGACTAGAGGTCTAGGTGGAATAGGCAAATGGCCATCAATATCCACCTATATCAGTCCTCCTCCTTTATGAAGCAATGGTCCCCATTGCATGCAAAGCTTCCATGAGGTGAGGAAATTTATGTTAAACCTGGTCCTTGATGAACCACTTGCCCTGGTGAAGGAGGTTTCTTGATTTGACGACTCGATAGAGCTGGATCCTTAGATGGCAAGTGTTCTTGATCTATGTGTCCATGATCCTGTTATTTGTGTCTTATTCGATGCAACTAGGTTGAGCTTTGTTGGTGTTAGCTGCTCAACAACACCGGATGTGTCCAACAATGGGGGGAGTATGGTTGTAGTCACCCCACATTGAATAATGGGTGCAGGCTAAGGAACATTGGAATGTTGAGCTCAAAGGCATTATCCCCTATAGCTTGGTGATGTTGTATGACCCATATCAGAGCGGGTGTAGTTTACAGTTGGGCCCAACGAGACACTCCTTATGTAGATGTAACCAAACTTTTTCGCCCACCTGGAACTTGTGTGGCACTCAATATTGATCATGACATTATTTTTACTTAGCATTGGCTCTATCCAATATGTCATGGACGTGCTAGCAGATGTGATGAATGCACTTAATGAAATTTTTAGCCCTGTCATCTTTGACTTGGACATGAGTTGAATCTTCATGAGTAGCTACAAATGGTATGGCCACATCAATGGGACATAGTGGCTCGACTCCTAATCCCACTTAAAAGGGGTTGTGGCTAGTTGATCTATGGAGAGCTCTATTGTAATTGTGTTGTACATAGGGGAGGCTTTCATCCCATGTGTGTGGATGCTTCAATTTGTACATGTGTAGAATGTGCATGATTATCATGTTGACGACCTCTATTTGGCCATCAGTTTGGGGGTGGAAGGTCATGGACTTAGTGAGCTTGGTCTCCAGCATCGACTAGAGGCTTGATCAAAACATACTTAGGAACCTGTTGTTACAATCTAAGATAATGGATGGTGGAAGTGTACCCACACTCATTCAAAGAAGAGCTTAGCAGTGGCTTCTGTTGTGATACTCTTCAATAGGCTGCAAGAATGGCCATCTTACAGAATCTTTTGAGGACCACAAAAGCACAATCATTGCCATGCTTAGTAGAAGGAAGTCCTGACATGTAATCCCTAGATATGGATTCCCATGGTCAACTAGTAGTATGCATAGGAGTATATAGGCCTTGCTTCTTGATGGTCGGTTTAGAAATGGCACAAGAAGTGCAGGAGCTGATGTACTTCCCAACATCCTGTCAAAGGTTCAGCCTATAAAAATACTTTTGTAGCACCGATGTTGTTTTCTCTGCTCCAAAATGTCCAATGACTTGACTATAATGCTCCTCCCAAATCATCTTGTCACGCTCGCTTGAAGGAACATAGAGATGTTTGAGGTGGCATAATAGTGCACCTTGGAGGTGAAAATTAGGAAATAGTTTGCCTTTCAGGAGCATCTGGTATGTATTATTGAATTCTGGATCGCTCTTATAAAGTTTCGGCCACCCTGAAGTCTGTGTCCACAAGAGTCGAGAAGAGTGGTTAATGCCATGACCGGCAGTCGGATGAGGTAGTTTGTAGGGGATGACTGTTTCCTTCCCCATAATGTAATGCTTCCATTGTTAGAAGGTTTTCAAAATGGAATACATCTCTTTGTCATAGGTGGGATACTTTCGGACTGTGTCTGAAAGTGTCTCATTGTGATATGCCATTAGATTCCCTTGTTGAGTAAGAATTGCACCAATAACATAGTCAGAGGTATCTGTTTCAATCTCAAATGGCTGTTGAAGGCTAGTAATTTCAGCACTGGTGGAGAGAAGAGGCGATGCTTCAACTTGGAAAACGTATTTTATTAGGATTTAGACCAAAAGAACTTTGCTTTCACTCCACCCTTGGTGACTTGACTCAAAGGTCAAGTGATATGAGAGAAACCAAACATGAACCCGTGGTAGAAATTGGCAAGGCCCAGAAAGCCGCGAAGCTTTGTTAGAGTGGTTAGGGTTGGCCAATCCCAAATAATTGGTATCTTGGTTGGGTCTACATGCATACCCCGCTCATTAATGACATACCCCAAATATTGAACCTGGGCCAAACGAAAAGTGTATTACTCCAAATTGGCACGTAGTTTGTGTTGTAACAAGGTTTGGAGGGCCTATCACATATGGTGGAAGTGATCTTCCCAACTCTGGCTGAAAATCAAAATGTTGTTCAAATACACTACCACAAATGAGTTGGTGAAGGGATGTAAGATGTTGTCCATTAGCCTCATGAAGGTTGCAAGGGAATTCATCAAAGTGAAAAGCGTGACCAGCCATTCAAAAAAGAACCTCATTGGATTTGAAGGTAGTCTTCCACACATCAGAGGGTTTGATTGGTACTTGGTGATAACTAGCCTTCAATTCAATCTTGTTGAAATATGTGGCCCACTTGAGTTGGTCGAGAAGGTCAGCAATCTGTGGGATTGGATACCTATTCTGGATAGTGATCTTATTCAATGCCTAATAGTTAATATAGAGTCTCTAGGTCTTGTCCTTCTTCTGTACCAACACAAGCAGGCTCCCACAGGGCAATGAACTTGGCTTGGTGTGCCCTTTCTATAACACCTCCCGAATCTACCTCTTGGTTTCATCATTTTCCATAACAGAGCATCAATAGATCATACCATTGGGTAGCGGTGTGCCCAGGGTCAGATCGATGGAGTGCTTAACCTGATAGTGTAGGGGTACCCTTATGGGTGAGGTGAGTCTGTCCCTGTAATCCTCTACAACCTTGTCCATCTGTTGCTTCCATGTAGAGGAACCCTGTATGGAGGTCGTGGATGTGGCCACAATATTATTTTTTCCATGAGGACAAATCATAAGGAAGATAAATTTCTCTGTCTGGGAAATGATCTTACTACATTGCTTCACAGAGATCAAAGAGATGGCGATAGGTGGTGCTACCTTTAGTATCTTGTATAACTTATTTCCCATATAAATAATAACAGTGTGAGGCCTAGACTCATAAACAACATGAAGCTTCCACAAGTGTGGTTGGCCTAATAATACATCACATACTTCAAGAGGAACAACATCACACAATACCTCATATATAAAGGGCTCGATGTTGTAAGGAAGGTGACAATGTTGGTTGACGTAGAGATATCATCCTTGGTAAAGCCACTCGATGGTTGTAGGAGTGGTGTTGTCATTAGGCCCAATTGCTTCAGAACCTATGTTTAAATAAGGTTCTTTTGGATTTTTCTACTGATAATGAACTACAGCAGAGAACCCTTCACCCACATTTATGAGTGGAAGAGTTTCTCCACCTCCTTTGGATCTCCAGGCTCAATCTTTTGGATATTCAGTTTCAATATTCTGGATCTTGGTGGTGGAAACAGTGGTACTAGGCTCCACATCAATAATTTTCTTCCCTTTGTAGTTCCCCTTGTCAGGTTTTGACTCAGAGTCAGAACATGCATCTGATTCAGAAGTTTTTAGCTCGGGCACTAGCGACTGCTTGGCTTAACATTCACTTGTGTTGTGAGTGGGTTTCTTATGGAACTCACACCATTTCCCCGTGTCCTTCTTTGTCTTCGTGGTGTTGTTCTATTCTTGTTTCTTCAGAAGGTTTTCTTGGGTCTCCCCGCCTTGGCTTTGTCCTTTGTTATGTGGTTTGGGGGTGTATTTCCATTACTTCAGATTTGTAGATCCAAAGTCTCGCTTATTCTATTTAAATTTTTACTTGATCTTGACAGCGTATCGATAGGTGGCACCAAGCGAGGAGATGTCCAAGAACTCCATCTCGTCCTGGATGTACTTGTGTAGACAGTTGTGATACTTGAGTACCAAATGCTTGTATAAATTCCTTGTAGATTCAAACTGCATGTTGTAATATGCTAAAACAATTGACTTGAATCTACTCTACTCATCAGCAGAAACAATAAACGATCAATGAAATCACGAAGCATAAAAGAGAAAGAATTCAATCACACAAAACATAAAAAAATTATGTGGAAAGCCATATCTCAAAACCCGTACTATATGTATATTGCATTAATCAGAGAATATGAGAAGATTGCAATGATTTTCTTAAGCCCAAGCAATCTCTGCATAATCTCAATCTGTCTCACTGCTTCACAAACAAGCTCCATCCAATACTTAGCCAAATATGTTGCCTTCCAAGCTCCTATTTTCTTGTGCAGTTTCCTAGGGAATTATCCCATATTTAATTGGGAAATTCCTCATCCATAACTTCTAAATCCATCAATAGGACTTCCTCTAATTGCATGCACCATCAGTTTAATTTAAATGATTTTACAACTGATAGTACACTATCCCTGAACTCTAATATCAACTGGATCTTTCTCTAATATGACATGCAGGAGTTTATTATGAGTGATTCTTCAATTTACTGGTTGAGTAGTGTTTGTTACACCCCACTACTAGATCTCCCACTAATTCCTCCATCAGTTGGAACTAGTTTAACTGAATTTAACTCAGTTAAACTAAATTAAATAATCACAACTCAAAAGAACTCAACCTAGGCCCCTAATATTTAGGAACCACTCTACATGAATCTGGATAGACTCCCAACTCAAATTAATTGAGCCAACTAAGTCAACTTAACTTAGTTAACTACTACAAGTTTCTATGAGAATTAGAATTACAATTTAATTCAAGGATAAAATTAAATCAGGATTTTCTTTCTTGATGCTATTTTTAACATTTCTTGTTGATATTTTCAATACTCCCTCTCAACAAGAAAGGAATTAAACTCTATCTTGATCCAGTACCTTTGGAATGTTCTGCATGCAAATCTTGTCAATGTTGTTGTTGCTATTGCAACATCTGCAAACCAAAAAGCATCCAAGCAAAATAAATTGAATCAATTGTGTCTGCAACTGTCTATTGATAAAATTGTGTTGTTGTTGGCTCTGCTACTTAGCCTCATGATTGATTGTCAACATTGCTTTTTACTCCTCAATATCTCACTAACACTGGTCCTCCTACTACTGAATATTGTGGGCCCCCATAGCAAGGTAATGATCCATGAGAAAAACACACCTCAATGGGCCCTGCCCAATTTATGAAACTCTTGGAATAATGCTTCATATCGCCCCACCTCACACCTTGAGGTATGGCTACATGTGCTCCTTCTGCCCACTTGGATCAAAATTTCCCACTATTGGAGGCCTCTACCTGAGTGGATGTCTCCACTTGGTCTCCTCTTTGCTTCTCCAATAGTGGTTACTCCACAATTTGCTGAGGCTACTTCTAAGGCTGCATGTTGAGAGGTAATTCATGCTCCCTCTCAACCACCAATTCCCTAACCTTTGCCTTGCTCCCCACAGTTTTGCATTCATCTTGTACCTCAGTTGCATACAGGTTCTTGACTTGCACATTGATCGGTTTCACTTGTCCTGTGGCAATGTGTCCAAGGAAAACCTCTCCTTTTTTAAATATCACATCATAGCCACAGTCTTCCAATACCGTGATGGAAACAAGATTATTTTTTAGTGTTGGAACATACATCACATTTGTGAGTCTAAGAGGGGATCCAGAATCCCTCTGAAAAGTAACTATACTGATGTCGGTCACACTGACCTCCCATCATCTCCAAACTCTATGTTTTGCTTAAGGTCTTTCTCCTCTAAGTCACTGAAGAGATCTCTATTCCTCATCATATGGAACGAGGCACCATTGTCGATATACCACATGCTTCACATTATAGTGTTTTCCATGCATGCCATGAGTGAAATCAAGTTTGAATTGTGAAGCTAGAGCTTCACCTATTGTTGCTAATGTATGCTCCTTCTTGCTTGCTTTCTTTTGTGGGAATTTTGTGGCATAGTGCCCGAACTCGTGACAGTAAAAACACTTGATGTTTGACAAGTCCTTCTTCTTTCCACCCTCCTCGCCTTGGGACTTCTTTCCCTTGGATTTATTTTCTTTGTTGACTAATGCAAAATCCTCTTCCAGTTCTTTGGATGAGGTCCCATCTTTGATGTTTCATCAAATCTCTTCTTACACCAAGTCGGACCACAATTGCTCCCACTCTGGTAGCTTCTCCCTCCCATTAACTAAGTCCTAGTAGTTGTGCCAACTCTTGTGAATTACTAGAAGTGATAGGCTCACCATATCGCCTTCAGAAACCATAACATTGGCACTTCCAAGCTCATCCCGACATTGGGTAAACTTGGTCGAGTACTTCAGTATTGTATCTCCCTTCTCCATCTTGATATTTTTGAGCTTGTTCTTCAGTGCCAACTTCTTGTGGTCAGTGTTGTTTTGAAACAAGTTTGTCAAGGCCTTCCACATTGAAAATGGAGTTTCTTTACCATGGAGGTTCGAGACAACATGATCTCAAACTCCTTCTATGATAATCCTTCTCACCTTTTCCACACACTTTCTCCACTCTGCTAGATCCTGAGCATCGACTTACTTAGGAATATCATTGTTTATGAATTCCTTAAGCTTGTTGTCTTCCAACATTGCCTCCATCTTGTCCTTCCAAGTAATATAGTTTGAACTACCCTCAAGGGCATATTCAACTCTCATTTCGTAGAACGACATCTTGTTGGCTCTGAAGTATGATACTACAAATTTGATTTATCCTACAAAATACAAACTTGTATTCTCCTATTCTATACTGATTTCACCTTTGCTACCATGTAGAAATTCCTTGTAGAATCAAATTGTAGATTGTATTATGAAAAAGCAATTGACTTGAATCTACTCTGCTCAACAGCGGAAACAGTAAATAATCGATGAAATCACGAAGCATAAAAGAGAAACAATTCAATCACACATAACACAATAATTTTCTGGGGAAATCCACAACTAAAAACCCCTGCTATCTGTATATTGCATTAATTAGAGAATATGAGAAGATTACAATGCTTTGCTCAGGCCTAAGCAATATCTACATAATCTCAATTTGTCTCACTACTTCACAAACAAGCTCCAATCAATACTTAGCCAAATATGTTGCTTGCCAAGCTCCTATTTTCTTGCGCATTTTCCTAGGGAATTAGCCCATATTTAATTGGGAAATTCCTCATCCAAAATTGCACAATCCATCAATAGGCCTTCCTCTGATTGCATGAAGCATCAGTTTAATTTAGATGATTTTACAACTAATAATACATTGTCCCTGAACTCTAATCTCAACTAGGTCTTTCTCTGATCTGATATGCATGATTTAATTTTGAGTGAATCTTCAGTTTACTGGTTAAGCAGTGCTTGTTACACCCCACTACTGGATCTCCCGCTAATTCCTCCAATTGAAACTAGTTTAGCGAAATTTAACTCAGTTAAACTGAATTAAATAATTAAAACTCAAAATAACCCAACCTAGGCCCCTAAAGTTTAAGTACCACTATACATGGCTCTAGATAGATTCCCAACTTGAATTAATTGAGCCAACTAAGTCAAATTAACTTAGTTAACTACTAGAGGTTGCTATGAGAATTATAATTATATTTTAATTCCTAATTTAATTCAAGGACATAATTAAATCAAGATTTTTTTTCTTGATTCTATTTTTAACATTTCTTGTTTCTATTTTCAAAACTCCCTCTCAACAAGAAAGGAATTAAACTCTATCTTGATCTGATACCTTTGGAATGTTATGCATGCAACTCTTGTCATTGTTGTTGTTGCTACTGCAACATCTACAACGCAAAAAGCATCCAAATAAAATAAATTGAATCAACTGTGTCTGCAACTATCTACTGAGAAATATGTGTTGCAGTTGAATCTGCTACAAGACCACAACATAATATTGATACAAACAAAAACATTGAGATGCAGCAGAAATAAAACTTCATTTCATTATTATCAAAGAATTGAAATATGCTTACATATGAAATGGAAATAAACTAGCTCGGGCGATGGTAGCTTATCTCTAAGAAGAGATGTGGTGGCTACATGCCTCTGAACTGTGTTACAATGAGGCTCAAGGGCATTTTTATTATTTAACAAGGGAAAACCCTAAACAACCAAAAACCTAACCCCAAGAGATGGAATGCCAAGAATTTGTTGGCCGTGTTGGGGTTAGTTGGGCAAACAATTTCCCAGGGTCGTAACTTGGTCATATGATCTCTATTTGGTACGTACAATACCTCATTGGAAATATATCTCCAAGTGCCACAAGATTTTCCGTAGTGCATAACTAAAAAAAAATGTCATTTAGGGGTTTAAAACATCTTTGAAATTTTAGGACCTGAAAAAATGCTAAAAATATTAAATGTTGTTATAATCAAGGAAACAGATGAATCCGACCGGAGGTCTAGGTGAAATAGGCAAGTGGCCACCAATATCCACTTAGATCAAATTCACTCAAGCTTTACATCCATTTGAGCTTGAACTTAAGTAAAATGAGTAATCCTAATAACAATTTGTCCTCCTTGATATGTTCCATGTCATTGGCAATGTGTATGCTAGTGAATATGCTTCCTTTGAACTTTTGCATTAAGAGATGAAGTGAAAGGAAGTTCTGACTTTAGGAGATGAATCCCTTATCAATGAAGATTGTACCCAAGCTCACCGGTCCACCAAGGTAAATATGTGAGGAAGAGTTACTATGATATGACTCAACCTCCTAAGTACAATTAAGGGAGTGGAATTGACAAACTAAAAACCATACTAACATTCCTCGAGAGCTACAAGACCCCCAAGAGCTAACCAACCACTCCAAGTGCCCAACCCCTGAGCTAACTTGCTTTTCACTGACCTCGGTTGTCACTCGCTCCCATGACAAGGCAAGCCAATGACTAGGACCCTTCAGTCACTCCCATAAGCCTACATCCCAATGACTCCAGACTAATTCACTTAGTTTTGTGCTAGTGACCCCAAGATTTGAGCCACTTTTTCAAGGTTAGGATCCAAACCTCTTCCCAGAACTTAATATAACTCTAAAAAATGATAATTAAGACAGAGACAAGTCCTCTAATTCAAAACTTGAACAAGAACTTAACTTGACCATCCCAACCATGAAAAACATTTAGTCAAACACATCATGAACATGTAATCTATAGGTCATAATTACATATCTAAACATAAGGGTCTCATACTTATCTAAGAATCGTCAAAAAGGTCTGATGCCCTCTCACAATAACTGCATTATCATCTATTAGGTCATGCATTCATTAACCATTAATTTACTAATCAAAACATATTGAGATCCATAACTAAAGTCTTTCATAAAACCATGCTTATAACCAACATATAACCAGAATAATAACAATGATAGAACAACCATCAAGCCACATAATGACAAGTATGAATACTCATGGAAGTACAAGAGGAAAAGATCTCTTGTTAACATATGTAAAAGCCAACCAATTCAAGGACTTCCACATATCACCCGACCATAGATTGGGCTGAACCAAATCTTTCTTTTAGCCAATCACCATCGTAACATATTCCAAGCATGAATGTGGGATTCACAGCAAAACCAGCTAGGGCTTCCTCAGGGTTTACCACATATCCTGCCATTATCAGTCAAGGGATTTATAATCTTGAAACCCTCATCTATACAACCAGGCTTTACCATATATCCTACCATTACCAGTCAAGGGATTTCTAGCCCAAACAATAAACATACACTACCAAGATTTATCACAATCCCACGAAAACTAGTCAAGGGATCACTAGGCCCTAACAAGCATGGATGCCTCCAAATTTCTTCACTAATACCCTAAGGAATTTTCTCGTCTCCACCCTCAAGATTTTTTGTGTATCCCACCATTATAGGTCAAGGGACTCCCAAGCCCTTGAGAATTTTCTTGAGACCACCTCACCCAATTCCAAAACCATTTGGAAATCCAACTCAACCAAATGAAAGAACCCCATCACACCATGGCTATCTGAAAATGGACGAGAAAGGCTGAAATCATTGTCACACTTAGAAAAACCCATTCGAATGACAACAAGTTAACCAAATACATGCATGTCAAAACTAGCAAGGAAATCATACATGCAACTCGATACTTGCAAGTAATCCCGTTGTAGTCGCTTGATCCAACTCTTCCTTGATTGATATTTTCTTCACTTTACTTCCTTGTCCTTCCTTTTCTTTCCTTTCTCCAATGCTAGAGTGCTCCAAGAATGCTCTAAGTGTACAAGAGTATGAGAGAGAGAAAATAGAGGGAAAGGTCCAAAACTGAACTGACAAAAGTTGTGACCTGATCCCTGAATCCTTTTTATTAATGAGGCATCTATTTTATTCATTTTCCTCTTCACATGCAACCTGTGACCTTTCACCTTCCTTTTTTCTTATTTTCCTTTATTTCATAAATAAAATTCCAATAATGCTTTTTTTCCTTTTCAATGCCTTTTTCAATTTCGCTTAACCATAATAAACCAAATGAACACCCACTAGGATGTGTTTCCGAACATTCATCTTGGAATACATTTCACATGACCTTGGTCTTATTTTGGCTTTATTAAGTTTATTACATGAAATTTTAACCCGAGGTTGTTACAGACCCCTCCCCTTTAAGGGAACACCATCCTCAATGTTTTATGACACCTACAACCAGCAAGACCATTGAAGACCAAAACATACTTCTCATGGAGTTTTATAACTTAGCTTGATGCAATATTTGCAATATCCACTTGTTGAAAAGCAAACCAACATGACAAACATAGCAACATGACATCCATACCTCTTATTGGAGCTTTATAACACAGTTCATTGTGGTATTAACAATAACAACCATACATAAATATGTACATATACCAAAACTCGTTTGCCTTCACCGGAAAACAATGAAGGATATATAGCTCACATCTAATCAACCATCTCCCATGTAGCTTCATTGGTCCCAAAGTGCCTCCATTGCACTTTAACCTGCTCTATTGCTCAGTTCTGGAGCATGATTTATTTCCACTACAAGATGCACTGAGGTTCCAGCTGTAATAACCCTTTTGTCTCCACCTGCAATATAGACAAATCAATAACATGATCAACATATTTCACATATATTTTAAGAAATGAAACATGGAAAACATCATGGACTTTCACTATTGGAGGCAATGCAAGTGTATAGGTCACTTTCCCAATCCTCTCAAGGATAACGAAAGGTCCGCAATATCAAGTTGCAAGCTTTGCACATGATCTAGTCCTCAAGGATCTCTTCTTTAGAACACCATGCAACCTCGCTATCTCCTTGATGAAGACATATGCTACATCATTAGTTGAATAAGTAGACTTCACTGGAATGAAGTGAGCTACCTTAGTCAACCTATCAACCACAACCATTATGGAATCATGTTGTCTAGATTTCCAGAACAAACTTGTAATGAAATCCGTGGAAATGACCTCCCAATTCCACTATGGAATTAGAATTAGTTGTAGTAAACCACTTGGATGCTTACACTCTATTTTTACCTATTGATAATCCAAGCATCTAGCCACAAAATCTTCCACTTCCTTCTTCAAATTCAACCAATAGTATAACTTCTTCGCCACTTTCAACGTCTTATAATAGCCTATATGACCTCAATATGGCTTAATATGAAATTGTCTCAGGATAAGCTTCTTGAGTTCACTGTTGTCTGACACACAGATCATGTCCCTAAATCTGATGAAACCATTCAAAGTGAGATGATAGTCCACATCATAATCATCTGTACCCTGCTTCTGTAACATGTGCCTAATCTCCCTATACCTATCATCTTGTTGTCTTGTCTCTAAGATCAAAACCTGTAAATGTGTCCCATATGAACTCATAGCTACTATGTGATTCACCTGTACTCTTCTGCTAATAGCATTTGCAAACTTGCTCTATTTTACCTTGATGTACCCGATCTCGACGTCAAACTCACTGAGTGTGGCCAACCATTTAGCTTGCCAGGCATTCATATTTAGTTAGTCAAACAAGTACCTCAACCCACTGTGATCACTCATCAATAAAATCTAGATGGTTGGCCACACTATGATCACTCTTAAATGCATGAATGATCACTGAAAAATCAAGATCATGTGTCACATAATTCTGCTCAGTCTCATTCAATTTTCTTGATTCATAACATACTACCTGCCCCTAGTACATCAAGACTCTTCCAAGTCCTCTCTTTTAAGCATATATGCACACCACAAACTCTTTATCTGGATCTACAATCTTGAGAACTAGAGCATTTGTCAACAACTTGTTTAATTGCTCAAAACTTGCTGCACATTCCTTTGTCCATTCAAATTTATTTCCTTTCCTCTACAATGATGTAATATGATAGGAAATGTGTGATAAGTTCCTGATGAACCTCATATAATAACCTACTAACCCCATGAATGATCTGACCTCATCCACATTCCTACGAGTTTCCCATTCCATGATAGCTCTTATCTTTTTCGGATCCACTGCTATGCCTTGGAAACAACATGCCCCAAGTAATGTACCTCCGTCTGAAATAAATTTCATTTACTAAGCTTGACATAAAATTTCTTCTCTCTTGGAAATCTCAATATTGTTGTTGAGTGTTCGACATGCTCTTCCTTGTTTTTAGAATATATAAATATGTCATCAATGAATACAGTCACAAACTTGTTCAGATAAGGATACAACACACTATTCATCAAACACATGAAAGTAGCTGGAGCATTAGTCAAACCAAAAGGAACTACAACAAACTCATAATGCCCATACCTAGTCCGGAAAGAAGTCTTGTAGATGTCCTCTTCTTTAATGCGTACCTAATGGTATCCTGATCTCAAGTCAATCTTTGAGAACACCACTTCTCCCTTCAACTGGTCAAACAAGTCATTAATCCTTGGCAATGGATACCTGTTCTTGATGGTTACCTTCTTCAGTTGCATGTAATCAATATACAATATAAGAGTACCATCCTTCTTCTTCACAAACAATACCGGTGCACCCCATGGTGACACACTTGGCCTAATGTATCCCTTGTCAAGCATTTCCTTCAACTGCAACTTCAATTCCACTAACTCTAGAGTGCTCATCATGTATGGTGCCTTCTATGATGATGTTTCTCCTAGTACCAACTCAATATAGAATTCCACTTCCCTATGAGGTTGTAACTTGTAAATCTCTGTTGGGAATACATCATGAAACTTTTGCAACACCAAATACTTCTTCAAGACTTCCACATCCACAACATCCTTACCTTTACAACTAGAAATATGCATTGAAAAAAATACACACCCTTTCCTGTGACTACACTTTTCTTGCATAATTGTAAACATTCTAACTAATGTAGCCTTCTTCTTACCCTGAAAGATTCTCTATTTCTCCATTTTAGTCCAAGCACTCAATGGCCTTTGTCATAAGAATCTACTTTGGTCCAGTGAAGGTATAGACAATCCATACCGAGAAGCGTATTATATGATCCTAATGGAAGTACATTTAGATGTGTTGATGTAGTCATACCATTCAACTCAAATGCACAAGCTCTTACCAAATAATGAACTCTCTTCTTAGTACCTGTAGCCAACTACACTAACCAAGCCTCTGCATGCACTTCTTTTCTCAAACCATACTTATCCACCAGGTCAAGGTTAACATAACTATAATTATATCAATCTACTTTGGTCTAGTGAAGGTATAGACAATCCATACCGAGAAGCATATTGTATGATGCTAATGGAAGTACATTCATTTGCATTGATGTAGTCATACCATTCAACTCAAATGCACAAGCTCTTACCAAATGATGAACTCTCTTCTTAGTACCTATAGCCAACTGCACTAACCAAGCCTCTGCATGCACTTCTTTTCTCAAACCACACTTATCCACCAGGTCAGGTTTAACATAACTATAATTATATCCAGGGTCAATCAAAATAGAAACAACTTGATCACAAAGCTTAATGTCCATCTCAATAATAGATGCTTGGTGATGCACTTGACTGTTATCCAATGTTGCATAGATCTAAGGAATTATCTGGACAACATCCCCAACTACCAGCACTTCCTGTGCACTGTTGATCTGAGGCATACCACCTTGATACGAAAGGAAGTCCTTCTTGAGATGCTCCTTGCCACATATCCAACACTACAACTATCCCTTACCATCACTTTTATTCTGCTTCCCTTCAGGCTATGACCCATGTCCCTTTCCAACTACATTGAACTTTTTGTAAGGAAAAACCTTCTCTTTCTCACCTGCATCATGAGGTCTTGTTTGCTTTAGTGGAAATTTTCCTTTAGTATTGTCTTTCCCTTTCCAACCTTGCTAAGATGTTGTCTTACGCTTCGATTGCTCATAACAGTGTTTCAATTTCCCAATGAATTCTTCCAGTGACCAAGGATCATCATAGTCATTATGATCCTCAAATTCTAATGGTAATCCATTGAAAAATATCTGAACTTTGGCCTTCTCATCCTTAAGATATAGAACATACCTCAATAACTCCAAGAAATTAGTCGCGTAATCCTCATCTATCATCGATCCCATCTTCAACTCATATTATCATAGTACCTCTCTGATAAGTACTTCCTTACTTAAAAGTATCTTGAATTCATTCCAACTGAACTCATATGTCCTAATGTCTCTAACCCTCTTCACATCTTCCCACCAAATGTTTTCTTTCCCTTTGAGGCTGAAAATAACTATCATTGCCTCCATGTTCTCTATGTAATCATGTAGCTTAAATAATTTCTTCATTCCAAGCAACCATACCTATGCATCCTCTGCCTTCTTCAAATCTCCATAAAATGTAGGTGGTTTGGCTTTCTTGAACTCATCCAATGAATATCCCCTGTCACTCCTCTTGTAAGGATGATAGCAATGATGACCATGGTACATGTCTGAACCATAACTAGAATAAAGCCCATGACCACTTCCTCTCCTATCATGTATATCAAAGAATCTTCCATCCTTGATGGTATCATCCCTTTCTCACATGTTCCCATTCCCATCATGAGATATTCTACCATAGGCTCCATTAATCTTGTCCTCTTGTTTATGACTGATCCTAAGCAGTCCCTGTTTGTACAAGTCTGACAAACTTTGAAGGATAACTACATTGACCTATTCTTATTTCTCCTATACTCTGGCAAGTCTTGCCTATCACTGAATGATCGTATCATTATCTTCTTTTCAATTCTTATCTCTGCCTTCAAATTCCTCAAAGTATCTTCTATGTGAAGGGAGTACTCATCACCATGTCACTCATCTAATCTGTAGGAAGAGTCTCATGAACTATAATCCACCATTTTTTCGTCATATTTGATCTTCTGCTTCCTGCAAGTATATCATGTCATATAACCAAACATAGACATAACCAACATACCTCAGTATAGTTCAAGGGAGGATATCTCATCTACAAGATCAACCAGATTAGCACGATACATTTATAATCATAATCATAACAGTATATAGACATCATTCATGATAATATCAATTGCATACCATGACCTCATGCATGACAACCATTCCCATAACAATGCATGCATAAAAAATATATAGACACTGACATGCATAATAAATACATATACAACTGACATGCCTAACAAATACATATACAACTGACATGCATTCATGGAAAATACATCCCAACAACAACATCATCAACTTCTACATGTCAACACAAAGGTAACAATGACCACCACCATGCATACACATCAAGCACATATACAATATTCATGCATGCATGAAAAACACATTCCACCCATCCAATTCAAGTGTTGAACCATGCTTTGATACCACTCCATGGTATCAGATATCACCCAAAGAAAATGGAACTTGCTTTGATACCACTCGGTAACTCCCTCCACCCACACTTACCCAAGCTCACCGATACATCTAGGTAAATATGTGATGAAGAGTTACTGTGATATGAATCAACCTCCTAATTATAATTATAGAAGTGGAATCGATGAACCGAAAACCATATTGACCTTCCTCAGGAGCTACAGTACCCCCAAGAGCTAACTAACCACTCTAGGTGCTCAACCCCAAAGCTAACTTTCTCTTTTACTAAATTGGGCTCTTAGTTGCTCCCATGACAAGGAAAGTCAGCGGCTTAGACCCTTCAGTCACTCCCATAATCCTACATCCCAACGACTGTAGAATAATTCACTTAGTTCTGTGACTGCGAAACTGAGATTTGAGCCACTTTTTTAGGGCTAGGATCCAGACCTTTGCCCAAAACATAATGAAACTCTCATAAATGATAAATAAGAGACAACGCCTCTAATTCAAAACTTGAACAAGGACTTAACCTGACCCATCCCAACCATGACAAACATTTTGTCAAACACATCATGAACATTTAATCTACTGGTCATAATTACATATTTGAACATCCCAACCATGACAAAAGTTTTGTCAAATACATCATGAACATGTAATATAATGGTCATAATTACATATTTGAACATAGGGGTCTCATATTTATTTGAGAATCGTTAAGAAGGTCAAGGTCTGATGGCCTCTCACAATAACTTCATTATCATCTATTAGGTCATACATTCATTAACCATTCATTTACAAATCAAAACATATTGAGAGCCATAACTAAAGTCTGTCATAAAACCATGCTTCTAACCAACATATAACTTGAATAATAACAATGGTAGAACAACCATCATGCCACATAATGACAAGTATAAATACTCATGGAAGTACAAGAGCAAAATAACTCTTGTTAACATATGAAAAATCCAACCTAGTCAGGGACTTCCACGTACCACCCGACCATAGATTCGGCTGAACCAAATCTTTCTTTCAACCAATCACCCTCGTGCCATATTCAAAGCATGAATGTGCGACTCACAACAAAACCATCCAAGGCTTCCTCAGGATTTACCGCATATCCCACCATCACCGGTCAAGGGATTTCTAGGCCCGAAACCCTCATCTATAAAACCAGGCTTTATCATATATCTTGCCATTACCTATCAAGAGATTTCTAAGCCAAAAAATAAACATACACTACTAGGATTTACCACAATCCCGCCAAAACTGATCAAGGGATCACTAGGACCTAACAAGTATGGATGCCTCCAGATTTCTTCACCAATAATTTGAGGAATTTTTCCATCTCCACCCCCAGTCTTTATCGTGTATCCCACCATTATCGATCAAGGGATTCCTAGGCCCTTTGGAATTTTCCTGAGACCACCTCACCCGGTTCCAAAACCATCCAACAATCTAGCTCAACCAAATGAAAGAACCCCATCACACCATGTCTATCCAAAAATGGCAAGGCAAGGTTGAAACCACTGTCACACATGGAAAAAATCATGCCAATGACAACAAGAGAACCAAATACACACATGCATGTACCATGCCAAAACTAGCAAGGAAATCATACATGCAACTTGATACCTGCAAGTAATCCCGTTGTGGTCACTTGATCCAACTCTTCCTTATTTGATATTTTCTTCCCTTTTGTTCCTTGTCTTTCATTTTCCTTCCTTTCTCCAATGCTAGAGTGCTCCAAGAATGCTTTAAGTGTGAGAGAGATAAAATAGAGAGAGAGCTCCAAAACTGAACTAGAAAAAGGTTAAACTGACAAAAGACGTGAACTGATCCTCGGAAGCCTTTTTATTAATGAGGCCTCTATTTTCTTCATTTTCCTTCAATTTCCTCCTCACATGCAATCTATGACCTTTCACCTTCCTTTTCTCCTATTTTCCTTTATTTCATAAATAAAATTCCAATAATGTATTTTTGCCTTTTTAATGCCTTTGCCATTTTCCCTCAGCCATAATAAACAAAATGAACACCCACTAGGATGTTTTTACCAACATTCAGTTTGGAAACTCATGACCTTGGTCTTATTTTTCCTTTATTAACTTTATTACATGAACTTTTAACCCAAGGTGGTTACAAAGATGAAGTTTTGATATTGAACTCAAGCTTATGGTAAACTTTCAATATTAAGTCAATGAAAAATATCTTAGATTATGAACCACAATATTCTTCTAGGTTTACTTCCATTTTATGCCATTTTCATTTGAAACTATATCTTATTGAATCTTTAATGAAAATTTTCAACTGCATAGTATTTTTCTCATCAAATACAATTAATAAATTAGATTTCCCATTATTAAGGATTGTCAAGTTAACCCAATTATAGGTTATGTTTTTCAAATGTGGTCCTGATCATTGAGTGGCTTCTACATCCACGGGCAATAATCCAGGTAGATTCACCCAAAGGGGATCTACCCATTGGCCTAATATGCCAGGCCTAACCCCAAGGGTGTTGAGGAGATTTGACCCTGTGACCTCCCAATTGGCAAGGTACTTAGCAATGGGAACTTGACCAACTGAGTTATCCCTTGGGGCTAGTTATAGGTGATGTTAACCTAAAATGTGTAATATTTTCTAATTTAATATTAATCCTTTCCTTTGATGTTCTTCTCCAAACCCTTTGGCCTCCTCTTGTCCATTCTATTTCAATTTAGAAAGCATGTCGAATGGCCAGAATGCCATTGTAGGAAAAAATATTAAATACAAGAAATAATTTTCTAAACACTATGAATAATTTCAAACGGTGAGACTTCCTTACATTTAGAAAATGGATAGAACTCAACATCAATAACAAGCATTGGATCCCAAGGTAGTAGAAAAAAGAATAGTAGTAAAAAAATAAGAGAGGGTTTGGTAGTCCATAATGGATTGTGTTTTTGTAGTTGGTTCTCCATCTCTAACATTTTGTGCATGAGTTTCTCAAAACAATACTTAGAAATTGTAACCATCATTTAAAATGAATAAAAATGAAATGTAATAACTTTTTTTACCAAATAAATCTTCTTTTACATCTCTTTCATTCAAATGTGCATGAAAAAGGATGTTTATGTCTTATAGAATTTCAAATTTCATACTAATCGTCTAACCATTTGAAAATGAATTTTTTTTATGGTGATAACACCTTTGAAGAGTTACAATCCTTCATTACATAAGCATCAATTTGAATTTGAATTTTTACTAGAACTAGTTTCAAGAGAAGAATCCTTGGTGTTTGGAAATTTTTTTGCGATATTAAAAACCATTGTAAAAATATTAAGCTTTGTGTTTGGGGTGAGAAAAAAATTGTTTTTAACACTTTACCTACCCTATTTAATAGTTACCACAATAAATTTATGTAACAACCCAACCGAACAAGGCTATCATAGGGTTGTTACAAAAGGAATTCCTTTACTAAATTTAGCATAAAACCTTAACATGCACAATTATTTTCTTTGTAGATATTATGTGGAAAGAAAACCTAAATAACTAAACACTTATTTGTATCCCACTTTCTTTAATGATGTCCAATCAACTAGTTCAAACTAATGTTTATCTCTGATAATCCATTGAGGGGCACACTCCAAGGGTGATTTTCTTAATAATCAATGCAAATGCTAAGAATTAGGTGATGTACCCCATGTAGGCATCAACTCAATGAGAATACTTAGTGGCTTACTCACCTAAGATTATACCTAGTAAGTAAAAAACCCACTCAGGTAATGGTAAACAATATATACAATCTTAAATGGACAGAAGAAACTATGTGAGATAGACACTTCTAACTACAACACCACCTTTCATATTAGAATTATAGTTGAAAAACATAATAAAGAACAAGAACATTAAGAAGACTAAGAAAAGACAGAAAGGCACTAAGCCAAAATCATAATTCACCATATTATTCACATACGAGTATGTTAGAAACCATGACAATACTAAGAGGAGGTTGAATAAGTATTGTAGGAATTTAAAAACCTTTATCTCACTTGTAACAATATTAGGAAACCATAAGAAGCTGTAACAATTAATTCATATGAGCATGACATGAACCAACATGAACAACACAATTAGCATGAAAATATTCTTCAAACTTTACGTCAATTTCTTCACAAGGCATGCTACAACTTTCTTTTACAAATTTATTTGGCTACAACTAGCAGGAAGCTACAACTCCCTAATTTATCAACTATAAATTTAATGAATCTAAAATCCAAAATATTTACCAGCTCCTACTGGAAGGAGCTACAACCCCTAATCTGCAAGATACAACTTGCTTGACATCAATGATTCATTTTTCATCCATTTTCACACTAGAACCATGAATGTCAAATCCTTTTAGAAAATAAAACAATTTGTCTCTTCGCACACTCATCGAGACACCTTAACCAATATATGATTATTGAACACACTGGAAACATCAATTCACCTTTGCTCACACCTTGCTACAATGCATCCACACTATTAGATAATTACTCAATTGATTATGCTTATAAAGAAAATTGACTAATATTTTTAGCTTCTTTTCATTTTAGTTAACTTCACTTTAATTATTGCATGAATCTATTATTTCTAGCTTTTTTCCTATTATGTCAAGTCATCTAAATGTTCTTTTCAAGTTTTAAGTCACTGGTCACTTGTTTCAACAAGAAAAACTATCAAAAATACTTCCAATAATGTCCATGCTGCCATATTTATCCTTTAACCCCTGGTGCTTTATATTTTGGTCCCGTTTTCACAAGGAACCATGCATTATGACCTCATCTTAGTCTATGAGTGCTTAAATATTTATCTCTACGCCTTTTCTCATTACACTTTGGGTGCTTGATCACTATGCTGCATAAAACTTTGTGTAGGTGCTTTAACTTGGCCTCTGATGCCTTTATCCCAACGCTATTACCTTGTGCCTCTTTATAATCCTCTGGGATCTCCCTTACGGAATGGTGTGTCCCATGGGGATGCCCTGCACCTCTTCCCATTGGTCACTTGTTTCTTGGTTGTACTTTTCGATGTGTCTCGGCGCTATCACCCCAGTCATTCTCTAAAATTGCGCTGCCTCACCACGTTGCCCAACCTTGCTCCAAAAACCATTTGTGGTGTGCGTTGGAAAAACCATCCATTCTGGCACCCTTGTTGCATGGCTTGTGGTATAGAGATGGGGGTGTTAGAATGAACCTCTTCCATTGATCTAAAAATTGACAGTCTAGGGAAAACGACCCATTCTGATACCCTTCTGCATGTTAATACTTATGCTAACTCACCCATCAAAACTCCTCTTGATGCATGGGTAGGACGCGTGGGGCACGATCCACCGTTGGACATGCCCATCATTTAACTTTGGACACCCATTGGGATTGCATCATCCCACTTGCATAATCCTAGTTCCTCTTCTATGTGTGCTCTTTGTAAACCTCTCGAGTACTCCTATCAGGATGAGTTGTATGAGGGCTCCACCAACAACTAATAGAACTACTTTCTTTTGAATCAGTGACCGGAGAATCCACAGTATGAACATTTTTATACCAACGTTTCAAATCCAAAATGGGATCCATCATCAGGATTTTAGAATGATGATAAAAGAAGAGCTTCTTAGGGAATAAATACCAATGAGGAAAAATTTTTAGGGAACCACACACTGTCAGCTTGGACTAATAATTTAAATCATTAGTCCAAGACGACAGTGTGTGGTTCCCTAAAAAATTTTCCTCATTATTATTTATTCCCTAATAAGCTCTTCTTTTATCATCATTCTAAAATCCTGATGATGGATCCCATTTAGGATTTGAAACGTTGGTATAAAAATGTTCATACTGTGGATTCTCTGATCACTGATTCAAAAGATGCAAACCACAGATCTCTTAAATCCAAGAACTACTTTCTGCCTTTGAGTTGTCAGAGCCACATTTTCCTAGTGCTTTGGTTAGGGACTCCACCAATTTTCTCCACCACTTTTTGCAAGATGCAAATCTAATTGTTGCTAGGACCACCTCCATCAATCTAACTCTGCAAATTTTGACTTTTGGGGTCCTTATCTTTGACTAGCCATATCTACTGATCTAGGAGGTCATTTTTTATCTTCCACATACCACTGGAAATATTTTTTAGAGCCTTATCCATATTCTCGGTTTCCATTTACTCTTGAGGTGATATGTTGCACTAGAAATGACTTCAAATTATCTGCACCATTTCACCATGCTCTACTCATCTATTGTCACCTTATGTCATCCTTTGCCAACCTTTGCCATCTTTGCCATCAATGGAAACATAGTTTTGACATAATACACTATATATTAGTACAAGCCTCTATTGATCACTCTTAATGGTGTTCATAACTAATCATAATTAACTTAGGATAACAAAGATATCCTAAGATGTGAGTAAAGTGGTCTTAGGACTTAATGATTAGAGAAAAATTGCTAACAATCCCCTTCTTAATCGTAAGTCTATATAATTGCATCAACTAAGCAACAAAAACTAGCGCAAAAGTTGATAACATATTCAAGTCCTTAATATGATACTGATAATATGAAACCTTATGATTTTGAATCAAACAAGATCCCCCTAAAAACCTTCCAAAAGTGTTCGGAATAGAAAAAAGAAAAAAGAAAAAATTAAAAATAAAAATAAAATAATAAATAATCAATTATATATATATATTATATATTGTAACTTACTGTGTAAAAGATGTGCCAAATACTTTGTAATTGTCTGCTAATGTGAACCCAAATCTAGTGAGAGAAATATTTGATGAGAAGAGAATTGTCTACAAATCTAGCATATCCCAAATCTTGAAAAATACCAGATAATACAATGTTCCAAAGTGAAAATATAAAAGAATAATACATTCCATACAAGGTATAAATACTATCCTTGTAAAGTTTAAGGACTATCAAGTGTTGAGAATGTGTTGACAAAATTTTTCTCAATTGTTGGCACTTAAAAATACTATCAACAATCAAGTTTATACGATCATTTCCAATTTAAATTTTGGTTCGTCTAATAATTTTCAAGGTTGTCCATTTACCAATTAATGGAAATTATTCTTTAATTTGACCTCGCACATAGTTACTTGTGAATAGGGCCAACATTGAAAGTTTTTCAGTTTGTGCTTATATGCACTTAAATTTGACATGGTTATATTAGATGCATGCATTGACGAAATGGGAGGGTTTCAATACTCAAATACGACCCTCAAACAATTCATTTTTTCTCCTTCATTTACCTTAATGTTTTGTTTTTTTAGTTTATATGCTTGATTCTTACTATGTTGGTTTCAAACATTTTACAATTTCAAGTTTCTCCACTTACCAATTAGTGGAAACTTTTCTTTAATTTGACCTCGAATACAGTGACCTATGAATGGGTCCAATGTTGCAATTTTATAGTTTGTGCTTGTATGCACTGAAATTTGACATGGTTATAGTAGATGCATGCATTGATGGTATGGGAGGGTTTCAAGACTCAAATACAACTTCCAATGCTTGATTTGTTCTCTTTCATTTGCCTTAAATTTTTGTTTTCTTAGTTTCTATGCTTGATTCTTACTATGCTACAATCAAATATTTTATAGTAGATCAATTGGGTATTGGCAAATTGAGAATACGTAAGGGGGGGGAGGGGGGGGGGATAGGGTGTGGAAGGTCCCATATGAGTTTCCACCTTCATGTGTTTGACTTTGATCAATATAGAATATATTATCCTTGAATCCAAGAGAAGCTCATTTAGGTTTATACCATCATCTCCAATTTTAACTTTGGTTCATCTAACAATTTTCATGGTTTTTCATTTACCAATTAATGGAAATTATGTTTTAATTTGACCCCACATAGTGTGACCTGTGAATGGGGCCAAGGTTGAAATGTTTTTCATTTTGTGCATCTATGCACTAAAATTTGACATGGTTATAGTAGATGCATGTGTTGACGGTATGGGAGGTTTTCAATACTCAAATACGACTCTCAAATAGTTGACTTGTTCTCTTTCATTTATCTTAAATTTTTGTTTTCTTAGTTTCTATGCTTGATTCTTACTATGGGAGGGTTTCGAGTAATGTACCTTCAGTTTACATTAAAAAAAAAAACTATTCGTTACTCCTACTTAGTCAAATGTTGAAATATATCCATTCTAATTTGAAGTGTTGTTCAAAAGTGTTTTCCTTCCTGATCGTAACAAGGAAATATTTTTCGCACACACACACACACACTCACACTTAAATGAAGTTTCACGTGTTTGAAGAACTTTTATAATAATGATTAAATCCTCCTTTTAACCTTTAACAAGGTATTATGATTATATTTGAAATAAGGAATGATTGTCAAACCGTTAACCTTGGTTCCATCATATTGTAACAATTTATGTCTAGTCATGATATCCCTTAATCAACATGTTGTGGTTTATCCTTAAAAATGTCTTTGATGACTATGGAAACACCACACCATTTCCTCATATATCCACTCGAACTTGAGACATGATGGTGCCAATCATAACTATTCTTTGTGTTTACCATGATAACTTCACACCACATGATATTTAAGTCTCAAACATAGTGTAAACCTTTGTTAAACTCATCAGTTGTGTTTCTTCCTTAACTTGTAGTCTTCTCAAAAAGAACCAAACACATTTTGAACCCACTACCTTCTTTCCCTGTAGTCTCATGCACTACTAAGGCACCACCAAATTGTTTATTCCATTCACACTTAGAATGTTTGAGAAGAGCAAGACCTAGGATACCTGTCTTATGCGTGGGGCTATGCTCTTACCTGTGCGTGTGATGGGGTCATAGGTGAATTCCATAGATGATTCGATCCTTTTACACATTTGGTTGACCTTCCTCCATTATATCATTAGTCAATGTGCCTATTCTTTGCAGTTAGATAAATTATTGATAATAGTTAGGGTTTGAGCTTCATAATTTTATCTCTCTTGTTATTAATGACACTTGATTTTCTTTTTGCAACGAACTAGTTTTATCTATATAATTTCCACCTCATCAACGACAAGTAAAATCCAAATATTTCTAATGGCCACTTTGTTACGAATTTGACCAGATGGAACCTAACTTTCGTGTTTAACATCTTTTGTTGTTTATTCTATAAAATCCTACCAATTTAGCCTCAAGGTTTTGGATTCCTTTTTCGGTCCAAGGAAATAAAGTTCAACTAGCGATTTTGAGGGTTTTCTTGCAAGTTCTTCCAACAATACCCTTCGTATTTTTTGGTGCTAATATTTTCACAAGACATGGTTTCCTCTGCATTGTTACTAGTTACAAACGATAGGGGTTTTCCTTGTCCCTCTGTTGGTCATTCTATGGATGATTATATTTGATTTTGATTATATTATGTTACATTTATTTTTAATTAATGGAAGCTTGATTGGTATTTTCAAAATATCTTACTGATCATTTTCTTATTTCAAGGTCTCATTTTTTTTTGGCGTTATCATAGAAGTAACTCTAAGATTTGTCTTTAACGTCAATCTTCATGCTAATGTCTATTTAAAAAGGTCTCTGTTGAGGGACAGTCGATATGTAATTTGGGTGTTTGGAATTAACAGGAGCATTTCCCCTTCAAAGGGTTTGAACCCATGACTCATATATAATCATTTCATCTCTCAAAGTTTGTTATTAGGGTTTCAATGTGAGGTTCATTAGATGAAGAAGGCTTAATCTACCTTAGCATTGAAACTCGTCATGAACATCAAGCTTATCATTCCAGGTACTACACTTTTAATTTCCATTCTTTGTTAGGTATAAAAGGGTTTTTTTTTAGTTCTCTATTCTCAACTGTTATTATCATTCTTATCTAGGTTTCAAAACCCCAACAATTCATCAAGAAGGGATCTATACAGTGGAAGCTTCTTTTTTTCTCTGTAGATATATGAGTTACAATTTACTTTTGTTTTCTCTCTCATTTTAATTGAACACATTTTCTCTTACTAGAAGTTCTTCAAGTAATAACCATACTTGTTAAGGAAAAAACAAAGACAACTTAGCTTCAAGCTTCTACTGTGAACAAGGAAATCTCTAACCAGGTACAAAAATATAAAAGTTTATAACCTATTATTCTCTACTTTTGTATATATTAGATTCTAAAGGCTTATCATCATTTATAGAGGGAAAAAATATTTGACAATGAATATCCCCTTTTATTTAATAGGAAATGTAACCCTGAACAAATTGTTCGTAGATTCGACATCCTCTGTATTTTTACAATAAGATATTCAAGGCCTCAACTATGTTGACAACCCTCTAGGTAAACTATCCCAACTCTCAGATTTATGCATTCTTCTCTTTCTGGTTTAAATGTGATAACTCATACCATAATTTCCCAACCATTTGTACTTTTTCTAGGTCCTTAGAATTCACAGTGGTGTAGTTACACTCATGGTATTTTCACAACCGATTTCCTCAATTCAATTTTTCATATTTGGCTTATGTATGAAGACAAAGATATTAACAACTATTCTCTCTGTTTTCTTTTTATTTGTTGCAAGTTAAATATTTAAATCTCATTTCATGATAACTTATGTGCTACTTCAAAATTGTACTTAGGATTTAGCTTTCTAGGTAAGGCTTTATCTTAATTTCTCTCTTATTCTAGAAAGGTTTTGTTATGAAACCAACTCACAAAAAGATAGAAAAGATAGTTGAATGCCTTAGAATTCAGCCTCTTCAAGGGGGCAACCTCCTTTACATTACACAAAAGAACAATTCTTGGATGATTCAAATGACAAAACCTCCTTTCTATATATAGGAGTCTAAGGGTTACAATATAACCAAGCTGATCTAACAATAATAATATAAAGGCACAAAAATAACAACAGAGGGATTCTATGGGGCACAATAATCAATATGGGGACAATAGGAGCACAACAATATTATAAGGGATACAACTACAACAGTAATGGGGGCATCACTAGTATTAGAGGGACCTAACATGCCCTTATCCTTCAAAAAAGTGTTGTCCTCAATGCTCGAGTAGTTTTGGATGCTTCTGTATAAAATTCTCATCCTCCCATGTGGAATCTTCAGTGGATAAGTTCTTCCACTTGATGAGATACTCTGAAATGGATCGATTTCGTAGTTGTCGAGTTCTTATTTCTATGACTGCTTCCGGTTCCAATTTAATTTTTCCTTCCTTGTTAAGTTCTGGCAATATTGTTTGAACTGGGAGCTTGTCGCCTATAACCTTCTCTAAACATGAAACATGGAAAACTGGGTGCACTCAAGAAGCTATAGGAAGCTCCAATTTGTATGCCATAGTACCAATCTTTTGCAACACCTTGTATGGACCATAATACTTTGGTGACAATTTGTTATCCTTCTTAGCTTGCTTGAGGGACATTTGTTTA
>APFE030818920.1:114835-140237 GCA_000404065.3 Pinus taeda | reverse complement strand
AAATAACAATAGAGGGATTCTATGGGGCACAATAATAACAATATGGGGACAATAGGGGCACAAAAATATTAATAAGGGATACAACTACAATATTAATGGGGGCATCACTAGTATTATAAGGACCTAAAAGGTTTACTCCTCTAGAGCTTGAGACCAACTAGCAACAATCATTATTGCTTTATTGCAACTATTTCTTTAAAGTTTGGCATACCGAGCCTCAAGATATGTGTCTCGATTAATAATTTTGAATTTTAGCTTGTTACTATATATGTAAAAAAAAATTGTATAGTTTGTCTCCAAAGATTTTCTTTTGCAACTCATGTTGGAGTTGTGATAGTTCAGAATTACATGGTATTCCCTACACATGTATGTGTTATGTAACCCATTAATGTCATTATTTGAAAGACCTAGTTTGCATATGTTGTTCTGATAATGACTTAGTCTCTGCAATTTTTTTTCTCGTGTGGCTTACTTTTCCATGGCTCCTCAACCAAAAATGTATAAAATTTCTTTTTAAACTTGAATTAATAATTCTTTACTTTGACAATAAATATTTATTTTTTGATTAGCCACACTTAATATTTTGCTAGTTTACCAAGAAAAATACCCTAAGTAAAGTTTCTATTCAAAACAAATTCTAATTACACATGTTATTTTTATAAAACATAAAACTAGTTCAAATTGCTTTGGTTATGGTTGGAAATCCTGCTAAGTCTGTTAAGCCTTAAGGAAAGATTCCTTTTCTGATCTTATCAAATAGAAAAATAATTAATCTTATTGTACATCCATAGCTAGCATTCATAATGATCTTTCCAAATAAAAAATTCCTTCATCAAAGGTGTTATCACTAATATGAACGAGTGGAAATTGTAGTTTGATTTCCTTGGTATAGTTGGTAGCCATGCAAACTTCATTATGATATTATTAAACATGCAAAGCCTCACTTAAACTCATTATTCAAACAAGAAACATACCAATAGGCCAGAATTTCATGAATGAGAGAGTTAAAATAACAACAAAAACAATGGGTATGATTCTAGAAAGAATGTTAAAGGCATCAACATATATTCATGCTTTAGGGTCATTAATCTAATAGAATTTTAGGGCAGAAATATGTGGTGGTTATTATAGTTGACTTAGTGCTGGAAAGCAATGTAAATGACATGATTTAGGAAATATTCCTAGGTAATTGTCATCTCACATGGTGTTTCACATATTCAATAACAAAAACTTCAGCATTGTGAGGAGTTAATATCTAAAGCAATCTTTGACAATTTTGGAATGTCATTTTGAAGGTCTAATATGTAGGGATTATTATGGTTTTCATTCTACTATACTTCTCCCTTATAGTAGTGATCTAATCCCAAAAGTATAAAGAATAATTGCTGAGATGGTAAATTCCCAACCAAGGTTATCAATACAATTGATAAAAAGAAGTTGCTTTCACTACAAAACACTCATCTAAACAAGATGTTGACATAGTTGGAAATGCACAAGATTCTAAATATTACTAACTTTCCTCCTTCCATAGAGAATCAGGGTGAACTAATCCTAGTGGCTTTTTGGCCTTCTACATATTGAGACTTGAGGGGGCTTGAGAGGGTTCGGTGAATTTATTCTAAGTAGATTGTAGTAGTAGAGTACTCATAATCCTTTCACCTACTAGTGCTAAAGAGTCACTTCTACATTGCATACTTCTTGAGCTATCACAACCTGTTATGTGTTTCCATTGTCGTATAGCTTGACCTCTTGTGTAACATATTGATTTGGTAAGTTACTATGGCTTGTTTCCGGTTCTTGTAATCTCTTGGTTAAATATTTCATAGATATATTGCGATGGTTGGGTTGGCCTGAATAACTTTGATTCACATAAGGTGCATATTCTTTCCATTTCATTTTTTTCCACTCATTATTATAGTTGTCATAGAAACCTATCTCAACCACCTTAAATTTCATTAAGAATTTATCCTTGCTCTTGATTGCTTTCAAGTATATCTATGGTGACTTTTTTGTGTCATAATCAAATTGGTTTCGATGCATCATTATAAGCTTGATAATAGCATTCAACCATTAGAAACGCCCCCTGGACTACAAATGCATCATTGAAAGGCATTGAATAGTGACAAGGGTTGGTTGTAAATAGTTATTAGGTAGATATACATGTGCAGATTTGCATGATAACAACTTGATACCACTACCAAGGATTGTCAAATCCTAAATATCCATATACGCATTGGTGATATTTCTTTACTAATTTTAAATTTTTATCACCTAAGAACTCTACTTTTGTAGGAATTGGTTATACTATATAACTCAATACAAATTGATGCCACTACTAAGGAAATTTTCAAATCCTTGATATCTAAAATGGAATTAATGAGTTTATTTACTAATTTTATTTTTTACCTCACCTATGAAACTACTCTTGTAGGATTTGGCCATACTAGACAACACAAGAAAATCTCCAAGATTCAATCCTACAAAAGACATTCTTTTGGGCCTTAGCGAACTAATTGATGTTGGTGACAGGGTGATGTCATATACCATATGAAGAATGGAAAACCCAAACCCCGATTCATAAGTAGTTATTCTTAAATCCATAGGGGGTTGAATTGAAAAAGGAGGGGCCTATCATCTAGGTATCTTTAATTTCAAGCAATATTGGTTGGTGATTGGACATCAATAGAAAAGGATGACCTTAGGTATTGATGGAGGCAAAAAGGATGTACCTAAATCATCCTCATAGACTGTTAATTTTTTTAATAGCTATAGGTTTGTCAAGTATCTTATGAACCCATATCTGTCGGATATTCGACGTAGATATTTTTTTGATATCCAACGAGAATTTCGACAAACATACCTGTTAGAGGTATGGCACCTCCATTGGATAGCCTCATTAGATGTTGAATATTTGACACAAATTTCGGTCGAATATCTGACACACTTCCTTTGGATTACCCAACATTTTCTATCATAAATTTGATGGAATTGTTTGTCGTATATCTAAAGCACATTTGACAAATATTCGTTGGATATCTAACAATTGTGTGTTGAAAACAATGACTGATTTCAACAAGGATATATGACAAAGGGGTGTATGATATCCAATGACAACATGTTCATCTAATTATCTGAAAAAATTACATCAACGAAACTGGGAGCCACATTTCGTCGAAGTACCTATGTAGTTTCCCCAAAAACCGATGGACAGTTGTTGAATTTTAGTGCATTAATCATGAAGGCTAGCACATCTCTCACATGACTAGAATTATTTTCGTATTAAGTAAGGCACATTACTCACTAAGAGTTTTTTGTCTTTATAATTCAACACAGTTAGTATATCAAAATCAATAATATACTTAATATATCAAACCTTTCAAACTAGCCACTTATGTTTCACCCGCATGTTTAAAAAGCATTAATAAGTATCAAGCAAACATGCCAAATAGAACATCTGAAGCATTTTGTGGAAACACACTCAATATATTTGGGTCACATGATTATGATTTTAGTGGTTGATGGCTTATAGATTGTATTCAAACCTTAGTGTATAGGAAAAGAATAACTACAAGGCCTAGACTTCACGTATTGTGCAGGTTGAAAATAACAACAAGAAATGTTAAAAATAGAATCCAAAAATTCCAGTTTAATTTGTCCCTTGAATTAAACTGAGAATTAAAATCGAATTTTATTCTCATAGCAACTTGTAATAGTTAACTAGAGTGAGTTGACTTAGTTAACTTAGGGATTTAGAGTTGGAAGTCTTTCTGAAGTCATGTATATGTTCTCCCTATATTATAGGGGTCCAAGATGAGTTAATTGTGAGTTGTAATTAGATAACTCAGTTTACTGAGTTAATTTCAGTCAAATTAGTTCTAAATTGTTTGAGGAACTAATAGCAAGTTAACAATCAGTTAGTGCACTAATGCATTAACTAGTGCTACTCCAGTTAACTGAAGATTACCTCATCAAAAACTCATGCATGTCGATTCTGAGAAAGACCCAGTTGAGACTAGAGTGCAGGGACATGTACTATCATTTGTATAATTTTCTAAGTTGTACAGACGGTGCATGCAATCAAGAACTGAACCTTGAAGGGATTGCGCAATTTTGGATGCATTGGTTTCCCTTTAAGATGGGCTAATCAACCATAGGAATTGCACAAGGAAATAGGGGCTTGGAGAGATGGAGAATTGGCTAAGTGTTGGCCAAGAGTTTGCTTGTGAGCAGGGAGATTGATCATACTAAGTGTTGGGAATGTTCTTGTGAAAACGAGCATTGTATTATCATCTTGGATTTTTTACTAATGAAATATAGATAGTAGGGTTTTTGAGCTGTGGCTTTCCTCATATACTTGTTGTGTTATGTGCCATTGATTTATCTTTCTCTTTATATTATTGCTTTCATCGATCTATTGGCTTCCGCTGGTTGATAATAAAAGTAGTTTCTTCTCCTACTTTAGTTCATTGCATGAGCTTGTGAATCTACAGGATTTTCTACATGGTATCAGAGCTGGGAACAATATATTAGAGGAGATTTTGAAACTTTGAGTTTTGGGTTACAGGTGAAATTCGAATTTGCAAAACATACTTCAGGATCGACAAATGGTTTTCTACGGTTTGCGGCTCGAGTATGCTATGGATGGCAGCTCGAATTATATAGCCTGGAAGGACAAGATGGAGGTCGTGTTGGAGGATAATAGCTAGAAGGAATTCATTGATCAGGACATTCCTAAGCCATCAACATTGAATGCTCAGAATTTGGCTGAATGGAAGAAGTGTGTGGCAAGGGCGAGGTAGATAATCCTTGAGGGAGTTCGAGACGACATTGTCTCAAGTCTCCAGGGGAAGGAAACACTACATGTTATGTGGAAGCATTGAAGGACCTTTTACAAAATAAAAGTGACCAAAGGAAGTTGGCACTGAAAGATAAACTTCGAAAAATCAAGATAGAGGCGGGCGAATCAATTCCAAATTACTTGACCAAGTTCAGTCAATGTCGTGATGAACTTGGAAGTGTTAGATTCACGGTTTCCAAGGATGATATTATGAGTATTTCTCTTCTAGGACTCACAAAGAGTTGGCATAGTTATCAGGACTCTGTCAATGATCGGGAGAAGCTTCGAGATTGTGAACGACTGTGGTCAGATTTGATGTAGGAGGAGATCAGGAGGAACACCAGAGATGGGACCTCTTCCAAGGAGTGGAAGAGGATTTTGCCTTAGCGAGTAAGGCAAAGAAGGCCAATGGAAATAATTCCCAAGGTGAGGAGGGCAGAAAGAAGATGGAATTGAAGAAAGTCAAGTGTTTTCATTGTCATGAGCATGGGCACTATGCCAAGAACTGCCCACAAAAGAAAGCAAGCAAGAAGGAGCCGCTAGTAGCGGTAACAGGTGAAGCTCTAGCTTCAAAAGTCGAACTTGATTTCACTCTGATTACATGCATGGCCAACACTATCATGGGGGGCGTGTGGTATCTTGATAGTGGTTCTTCATTCCATATGACAGAGAATAGAGATCTCTTTAGTGATTTTGAGGAGAAATACCTCAAGCATAGCATAGAGTTTGGAGATGACAAGAGGTATAGAGCTATTTGGATTGGTATGGTTACCTTTCAGAGGGAGTATGGCTCCCCTCTCATGATCACAGATGTGATTTATGTTCAAGGACTAAAGAAGAATATTGTTTCAGTTGTGGTATTGGAAGACCATGGCTATGATGTGGTTTTTAGCAAGGGAAAGGTTTTCCTTAGACACATTACCATGGGACATGTGAAACATATCAGTGCACTGGTCAAGAGCTTGTATGCTCTTTAGTTTCAAGATGCATGCAAAGCCTTGAGGAGCAAGGAAAAGGTTAGAGACTTGGTGCTTGAGAGGGATAGTAAATTACCTCTCAACATGCAGCCCCAGAAGAAGCAGTCTCAGACAATTGTGGAGCAGCCACAATTCGAGAAGCTTAGAGGAGACCGAGTGGAGAGATCCACTCAAGCAAAGAAGAAGCGGTCTCAGAAGCAATCTCAGACAATTGTGGAGCAGCCACAGTTGGAGAAGCTGAGAGGAGACTGAGTGGAGGCATCCACTCATGCAAAGACCTCTAGTAGGGGGGAATTTCAAGCCAGGTGGGTAGAGGGATCACATGCACCCATACCTCCAGGTGTGAGGTGGCGCGATGTGAAGTGATAGTCCCAAGAGGGTTGAAATTGGGCAGGGTCCATTAAGAGGTTTTATCTCATGGATCGTACCTTGCTATGGGAGCCAAAAGTACATAGTAATGGGAGGAATCAGTGGGATAAATTCATATAGAGATCAGAGTGACAAAGGCTAGAGAATTCAGATACTGAAGAGCATAGAGAAGGGTTGACAACAATGCATAAAGGAAAATTAAATAGAAGCACAAAGTTTTCAGCCGACGAAGACAATAACAGTCAGAGACTTTGATGACAGAGGCATCATTTTGATTAAGGTTGGATGTATTTTTTTATTTCTGGAGTTGCTAGAGAAACAACGCTAGAGAGAAGTGTTGCATGTAGAACATTCCAAAGGCTCAGGATCAGGATCGAGTTGAATTCCTTTCTTGTTGAGAGGGAGTGTTAAAAATAGCAACAAAAGATGTTAAAAATATAATCCAAAAATTCTAGTTTAGTTTGTCCTTGAATTAAACTAAGAATTAAAATTGAATTTTATTCTCGTACAACTTGTAGTAGTTAACCAGAGTAAGCTGACTTAGTTAACTTAGGAATTTCGAGTTGGAAATCTTTCTGAAGTCATGTATATGTTCTCCCTATATTAGAGGGGTACAGGATGAGTTAATTGTGAGCTGTAATTAGATAACTTAGTTTGCTAAGTTAAGTTAAGTTAAATTAGTTCCAAACTGTTTGAGGAACTAATAATGAGTTAACAGTCAGTTGGTGCACTAATACATTAACTAGTGCTACTCCAGTTAACTAAATATTACCTCATCAAAAACTCATGCATATCGATTATGAGAAAGACCTAGTTAAGACTAGAGTGCAGGGACAGTGTACTATCAGTTGTATAATTTTTTGAGTTGTATAGATGGTGCGTGCAATCATGAATTGAACCTTGAAGGGATTGCACAGTTTTGGATGCACTAGTTTCCCTTTAAGATGGGTTAATTAGCCATAGGAATTGTGCAAGGAAATAGGGGCTTGGAGAGTTGGAGAATTGGCTAAGTGTTGGCCAAGAGTTTTGCTTGTGAGCAGGGAGATTGATCATACTGAGTGCTGGGATTGTTCTTGTGAGAACAAGCATTGTATTATCATCTTGGATTTCTGAATAATGAAATATAGATAGTAGGGTTTTTGAGCTGTGGCTTTCCTCAAATACTTATTGTGTTATGTGCCATTGATTTATCTTTCTCTTGCTATTATTGTTTTCATCGATCTATTGGCTTCCGCTGGTTGATAGTAGAAGTAGTTTCTTGTCTCTTGCTTTAGTACATTACATGAGCTTGTGAATCTACAGGATTTTCTACATTGCATGTTGGATTCATGTCTCAAGTCTTTAATTTTTCAGAGTTGACTTTGTGGTGTGTTGATAGATCCAAAACTAGGAAAAGGCACATATTGATTGTTGAATCTTCTAGGAAATTTTTTCCTCTTACATCTAGTGTTTTCAAGAAAATTATAAGGCAACCAAAATTCAATCGGGTTTTTAAGGAAACAAACATTGATTCCTTCTGGATGAATTGTAATGGAGTGAATACTTTTGAGGAAGCTCTTAAAGAACCCAACTAGGGATCTAGTTAATGCCAAAAAAATTAAGGTATGTGCACTTGTTATCCCATACAGAGACATTACCTTGTTATTTGCCTAAGTTCTTGGTATATAATCAATAGAGTCAGTGCCCAAGTATTTTGTATATATTCTACACTATTGTGTGCATGAGGGAGTTGTATTTGATTGGGCCCATGCAATCTCAACACAAATTGTGTATCAACTAGGAAACCTTAATCAGTCAAAAATGTTTTTTATGTGTTCATACCTATTGTACACTATCATCTACCACAACATCTTTGAAGGCCTCTTGAATTCACGCCACTCTAATTTTGAACAGGTGAAAACACAAAAATGGGAAACAATGTTTTGGTATGGAGGGATAAATCACACAGTGTTTATGAGTTTGTCAACCAAGAAAAAAAGTCAATAAATTTTCTCATTTGAAAGTTTGAGTTTTCGGGTGAGAATTCTAAAATGTTTTGTTCGAGAGTTTAATGGGGTTAATCCGAGGTTAAAATATGTCAGACGAGAGTTAAACAAGTTTTCGGCTGAGAAGTTTGGTAAAAACAATTCTCATGCACGAACTCTCGACTAAGAGTTTAGATTCCTTTTGTGGATTGAATGTGTAATTCTCAACAAACTCAACCACTGATAATATTGTTCCCTTTGGGAACAAATCACGTGATTGCCTGAATTGTAATTACTGTCATTTTTCTATATGAGAGTGCTTAATATGTTAATATATTTTTTGCTTGAACTTTTGCATAAATATGTCATGGAAATGTCATCTTCAAGTAAATTAGTCTTTCTTGATGTTGTCAATAAATCTGTAACGAGAGTCAATGTAAAATATTGATATATTTTCCACTTCACATTGAGATTTGACAATTGTGAATCATTGGGATAAGTGGGACACTTAGCATTAAAGAGTGTCAACTGAGAATGTTATTTGCATTTTCTTCCACCAGCACATTCTTTCTTATAAAATAATTAGTAATTTTCTCATGCACTTAATATCTTAGATGAAAATTCACTAACACTTGAAGGAGGGGGATCATTGGACCAATATTATATGCTAAATTTTAGAAAATTCTCATAATATAATTGGAATTCTACTTGGTATTGACAACAACACGTGTCACAAATAATGATATTCTTGACATACCATGGCTTAAGCTTCACAAATGTGCTAAGGAAAATATTCATGACATCAGTGTTACTCTCCACAAAATTATGGAATAACTCCACTTGACTGACATGTATTATATGTTTGGCATGAGTTTCATAAACCATTCTAGATATAAAATGTTTCACAACATCCATTTCATTTGGTGGCACATGAGTATTCAAATGCAAAAACTCTTTCTCCTTGTCTCTTACATTATCTGGAAGTCTATCTTGATAGGATTTCCTATAGATATTAGCCTAACATGCAATTTCATGATTCTCATCTTATTGAATCCTAATTTTTTTATCCCTCCAAAGACGTTTTCTTGATGTTTTGTACATTCTTTTTGTCATTGAAATCAACCGATTTGATGCAATTCCTTTTCCGACGGTACTTGTTAATAATGCTCTACAAGAAATCCTGCCATCTTAAGATTGATTTTTGGCAAGTGTGCCAAGGGCTGATGTCATATTTTTTTATACCAACTCATTTATCTGCACCTCTTTGGAATCAGTAATATCGAGTAATTGAATTTATTTTCTTAGAGCTTTGTGTTTTAAAATCTATGTAACATTTAAGCTTGTGCTAGGACAAATTTACCTTCAATTTTTTTTTATCACCACATTTACTTTATTCCAAATTTTCTGTTCATTCATTGGTTGACCCATTTCTTCGATTTTAGTTCAATCCATATTATTTAGAAAAATATCATCAAAGTCAATGTTCTTTTAAGTTCTAATTAATTTATATGTTCTTCTAGATGTAGTAGGATCTTGTTGCGAGTTAGATGTTGCATTTTCATTAAAAACAATATAATTTTTTAATTTGCAAGTTTGACATGTACACATTGAACATTTTTAAAATATTAAAATGAGTGACTTTGAAATAATTTAATCTAAAGATTAGATAATTAGAACTTTAAAACTTTAATTTCAACTCACCAGTACTATCGATATCAACATTGATTTCTTAATTTGTGTGGTCGATATTCTCATTGATAATTTCCTCAGCATCTCTCATTTCCTCATCATTTCCTTGTACATCCACATCTCTTTCATGTTCTCTACTTTGTACCTCCATATCTCCTCAAGTTCTCTATTTTGTACCTCCACATCTCCTCAAGTTCTCTATTTTGTACCTCCATATCTTCTTCAGGCTCTCTATTTGGTACCTACACATCACCTTTAGGCTCTCTAATTGATACCTACACATTTTTCTCAGGTTCTCTAATTTCCCTTAGTGCTCTTCTCTTTGCTTGTACTTTCTAATTTTTTTCCTTTAAATCAGTTCTCGTGTAATTGTACTTGCGTTTACCATTCCTTTAGTTTTCCATGTTCAAAAATTTAGAAATATAAAATCTAATTCCAAAACAACACAAGAGAGTTCAAACTTTTAATACTACAAATGATTCAAGACAACCTAAAATATCTCAAACCCAAATTATAATATGTGGCACAATCAAATTCCACAAATTACACATGCAATTTAATATAAGACAAATTGCAAAATATCCTCTTCTTTAAGAAAAATATTCAATATATCATTCTCCATAGGAAACTTTTTAATATTTACTTTCCCATAGAAAAAGAGTCATTTTCTATATATACTATATATATATATATATATACCTTTTTCTTCTTTACCAAAAAATTAAATTTTTTTTCTAAGAACAGTTTGTAATTTAAAAACAAAAAAGTTTAAGAAAAAAAATAGTTTTTTCTAGGGAAAAAAGAGTCATTTTTCCACACACACACACACACACACACACACACACACACACATATATCTTTTTCTTCTTTACCAGAAAAAAAATCAAATTATTTTCAAAATAACAATGTTTGTAATTAAAAAAAAAAAATAGTTTAAGAAAAAAATAGTTCTCTGTACCTTAAACATAGATTCTTTCTTACTTTGCACTTCACACTTCACAATTTGCAATTCGCATTTTTTTGCCTCCAATCTAATCTTGCGGCCGAGAATATATATGATTATCGACCGAAAGTTTTCTACATCAAATAGGTCACGATAATTGAGAAAATGATCGAGTCGGCCTATTGGATTTTCACACTCACCTCGTTGGGAATCAATTACATGGACTAATTGCCACTTTGTGATCCACCCTGGGACAACTTAAAAAATGTAATGATAATGGTTTGGAAGTTTACTAATACCTATGGGCTTGGTGTAACGAAAAGCCTGACACGGCCAAGATAAACTCTCGGTTGAAAGTATATTATGCATGTTTGATTCTTTGATCAAATTGTAAGACGAGAGTTTGGAAACTTTTCGGTCGAGAAATTTTTTGATGAAAGCTCTCAATCGAGAGTTTGAAATTCTCTCAAATGAGAGTTTTTTCGGTGAAAAATCATTGTGGTTAACACAAATCACAATTATGAAAAATTTTCATGCAAAAGTTGTAAATATTTCAACCAATATTTTTTTCAACTCTTATGTGAGAGTTTTTCTAGGATGATATTTTTTGGTTAATAAAAATTAGGAAAAAATATGCAATTTTTTGGAAATGGAAAATTAAGAGAAACAAAATCAATGCAAAATTTAAGAGTTAGATGACGTATTTGATAGCACTAGTTCAACTCTGAATCTAGTTTCTAATATATAATATTTATTCATTTTCATGAAAATTTGATATTTATTACTAATGTTATACTAAACTATATCACTGTAGATTTTGAGAGTTTTGAAAATTATTTGAATTGAAAATTCAATAACTTCAAAATCGAAACAGCAAATCATTTGAAAAATCACCTCAAGCTTCCTCTCCCTATCCTCTTCAAAACAATATTTTCAGCTGGCTTATTGATGATCACATTAAAAATAAAGTTGATGGATGACGTTGAATGTGTTGAAAAATCACCATTTTTTGTATTACCCTATTTTCGTTCAATGATAAAACATAGTGATTGAATATGAAAATTCCCCAAAAATAGTCCATGTTCTAGTGCAATCTATGTAGATTGTGATAATATATATTTTTTTCCCAAAATGAATCACCATCTCTAAAAACCATGGTGTTAGTCAAGTCACTCATTATACTTGCTAAAATTTCAAGTATATGCAATCAATAAACATCAAATTTCTTTGACTATGCTCCCGCAAAAAATAAAAATAAAAAATATGATTATAGAGGCAAGACAATTCTCTAAAAATCTTGTTTTTACTGCAAAGCAAAATTCTCAAATAAAATATCAGTTTCAAGTGGTTGAAGTTGAAAAAACATAATAATTCGCAATTTTCTACGTAAAAAACAAGCTAAAAGTGTTTCCCAATTTCGTGTTTTCATGTGTTCTAGTACTCGTATATCAAGAGACACAAGGTTCCATTCCATTTCTAATTTGTATAGAATCATTTCCTATCAAGATGCAAGACAACTTTTTTTAATCCACCTGCTGGTAAATTCTCCCAAGAAGTCCTAACCCTCTTAGAAGGAAAAGGGATTTTTCAAACATAACAAGAGTTTTCATGTATTTGACTATTTGGATTTGAACTAAAGCCCTTTGTACTACCAATTTTTGTCTGTGACAAATTATCTTTATCAAAATTATGTCGACAATACACGTCCTAGGCTCACCTCTTCAATGAAAAAAGGAAAACGTGATTCATATCTCTGCCTATTTCACTAGGAAGTTTCAAAGTTAAAAATATTTCTAAAATTGATGTTGAGTATGCTATTTATCATGTGCTCAAACTAAAAAATTTGAAAGAAGTAAAGGGTTTTAACCCCCAATTTATTTTTCTTTGAACATAATTCCACTAGATATGATACTGCATTTTAGGAGAAGCAAGCTAAAGTTGATGGAAATAATCAACTTTTTCCTGATACTCAACCTTTGCATGAAGATGCAAGTGCCTTATTTAAAAATTACCATAGAAGCAACATGGATATTCAAGTGCAAGTGTTGGATCTCCCCAACATTCACAAAAGAGCACTTATACTTCAAAGGGTCAACCTCAAGCAAGGGAATTCAAAAAGAAGATCAAAAACACTGCTAGAGGTTGTGGTAATGGAATTCAACTAGGGTTTACCTTTGAAAGGTCTCATGTTGTTGGAGTTATTTTTAAAAGAAAGAGAACACCCATTGAACAACCAAGGATACACACATTCAAGTTATGAAAATTGACAATATTGAGGAAGCACCAGAAGAACTAGACTGGGCCAAAAAGTAAGTCTTGGAATGTTAATGTTTTGTTCACGAGATAGCTCAACGAGAACAAACTAAATTTAAAATTGAAACAATGACACTTCAATGCACAACCTACAATAAGAATCTAAATAAATTAGAATTTGAAAAAATAAATGCAAAAAATGTTGAAGTTATTGCTAATGTGAACTCCAATATCAATGTCAAATAAATAAAACCTTCGAAATTAAATTTCATCGAAATATTAGAGATGCATTAGCTTATTGAATATTAGAGAAAGAAGATAAAATCATAACATTAAAAGAAAGGATAAAAGAGTTGGAAATGACTTTCTTGTTGAAGCCACTATTTGTTGAAAGTCTCTACAGTCATACCAAATTCAACTTCAAGCGACATACCAGAGAACAATTTTAGGATTAAAGAAAAATATATATAGTCTACTTGTCGAACTTTAGTAATATATTTTCCATATTATTAATAAAATAATTGACATTACTGTAGAAGTGTGGGAGGTGGATACAACTTTGGCCAATCTATTTGTATGAATTAACTCCCTCATTGAATATTTGCAATAGGACTTAGAGAATGAATAAATGTTTTATAAGGAAGCATTAATGATATTCACCATGAGAGAATTGGATATTAATGAAGGATAAAAGAAAGAGAAAAATATTCCATCATAAGGATAATTAAGCAATTAAAGGCCTAGCGGAAGGAAAGAATAAATACACTTTGTCAATTAATTTCTAAACCTGATAATATAAGGACAAGACAAATTGGTTTGTTGTTTAAATTAATTGAGGTGGAAAAATAAATTGAGGGCCCCAATATATTCATGGATACAATGCTATTAAATATGGAGAAAATATAGGAACCTGTTGATGTACTATGAGCCACATGAGGAAACAACTTCAATAAACTTGTTGATTTCCCTAAGAAGCAACTTCATAAATGGTTAATTCATTTCATTAGTAAGAATGAAGATCGAACGAACATAGTACATCAAGTTGGTTATGATTTGAAAGACATTGAAGATGAGTTGTTTGATAAACATGTAAATAAATAGGTTATAGTGGTTCCATTATGATACTTTGTTGGGCAATGGCTCAAAAATTGTTCGGAAAATGTAAAGACTTCAAAATAATTAATTAACAATTCCCATGTTCCACTTCCAAAATGCACCCTGCATTTAAGGTGGAGATTCAATACAGAGATAGAATTTTTCCAACACTTTAATTATATTCCCTATTTTTGGTTTTTTTTCCCTTCTTCTCACTCAGAAATCCAGCTCTTTTGACTATATAGTCTTCCAAGAATTCAGGCTAATTTCTAATTGTTGTTTCATTTATCTTCCAAGTCTTCATTTTTTTTATATGGTTTGTGGGAACCCAATCTCTATTCTTAAATGGATGAATGCATTTACATTTCCCATATATTATAGATTTTATTAAAACAATTGTATATTTTCTAAGGTTCTTTAGAGAACAATTTAATCGTTCATCTTTAGTGTGATCTCTAAAATTTCATTTTTAAGTGTAAGATTGTAATGAGGTATCTCTTTTCATTCCTATGAGTTTTAGTGGATATATCTTTTAAAGTTATTTGAACATGTGTGCCATGATTTCTTGCGTTACTCCATATGCTCGATCTTTTTAATTACAATTATGTTGGAAGATCTATCAAAATATATGAGTCTTAAATGCCAAAATTTATTTGATGCTTTTGTTCATGTGTATCATATTCTTCTAAATTTTTTAGGCTTGGTCTTGCCTCAAGCTTATTTCTTTATTTTTCTTTTGAATGCCTAATTATTTATTTAGAGGAGCACACCTTTTAAAAGAGGGGTTGGGGGGCAGAGGGGGGGGGGGGGGGGGGGGGGGGTGGGGGGGGGTGGGTGTTTGGTGGTTTTTGGGGCGTTTTCCTCAAATGTCTTTGGATTTCTCAAATCAACGATCAATGAAACCTTAGAAAGTGTGATTACCATTGATGCATTGATGGCTCAAATTTCCTTACAAAAGGTTCAAAAGTTCATAGAATTGTACCCTAGAAAACATAGTCTCCATGTTTATTTTTTTAAGGTCTTCTAGTTGATAATTATTTCTAAAGATTTTTACTTTAAATCCACTTATATTTTACATTCATCATTAAGAAATTATACATAAGATCTTAAACAATAGAAACAAAATGTTAGTAGGATCATAAAGAGACAGCCAAACAAGAGACAACAAAATTTAACCTAGGTGTAACAGACCTGGGTTAAAAGTTCATGTAATAAAGTTAATAAAGTAAAAATAAGACCAAGGTCATGAGACACATATTCCAAGTTGAATGTTGCGAAAAACATCCTTGTGGGTGTTCATTTGGTTTATGATGGCTAAAGGGAAATTGGAAAAGGCAATGGAAAGGTTTTGAAAAGGAAAAGAGGCATTAATTGGAATTTTATTTATGAAATAGAGGAAAATAGGAGAAAAGGAAGGTGAAAGGTCACGGGTTGCATGTGAGGAGAAAAATGAAGGAAAAACTGAGGAAATTGAAGAAAATAGAGGCCTCATTAATAAAAAGGCTTATGAGGACCAGTTCACAACTTTTGTCTGTTCAGTTTTGGATCTCTCTCTCACATACTCTAACACACTTAGAGAATTCTTGGAGCACTCTAGCATTGGAGAAAGGAAGGAAAATTAAGGACAAGGAAACAAAGGGAAGAAAAGATCAAGCAATTAAGAGGAGGATCAAGTGTCTACAACAAGATTACGTACCAGTATCAAGCTGCATGTACTATTTTCTTACTAGTTTTGGCATGCATGGTACATGTATGTGTGTATTTGGTTCCCTTGTTGTCATTGGCATGAGTTTTTCCAGGTGTGATAGTGATTTCACCTTTACCATGCCATTTTCGAATAGCCATGGTGTGATGGGGTTCTTTCATTTGGTTTAGCTTTGGATTGCTGGATGGTTTTGGAACTAGGTGAGGTGGTCTCAGTGAAATTCCCAAGGGCCTAGAAATCCCTTGACTGGTAATGGAGGGATACGTGGTAAAGCTTGAGGGTGGAGACTGGAAAATTCCTCAATATTGGTGAAGAAATCTGGAGGCATCCAAGCTTGTTTAGGGCCTAGTGATCCCTTGACCAGTTTTGGCATGATTCTAATAAATCCTGGTAGTGTATGCTTCTCTTTTTGGGCCTAGGAATCCCTTGAATGGTAATGGCGGGATTGTGATAAAGCCTAGTTTTATAGATGAGGGTTTTAGGCCTAGAAATCCCTTGACCAATAATGGAAAGATATGTGGTAAAACCTGATGAAGAACTAGTTGGTTTTGTTGTGAGTCCCACATTCTTGCTTGGAATATGGCATAGGGGTGATTGGCTGAAAGAAAGAATTGGTGCAGCCCAATATATGGTTGGGTGGTAAGTGAAAGTCCTTGACTTGGTTGGATTTTTCATATGTTAATAAGATCTCTTTTCGTCTTGTACTTCCATGAGTATTTATGCTTGTTATTATGTGGCTTTGATGGTTGTTCTATCATTGTTATTATTATGGTTATATGTTCATTATAAGCATGGTTTTATGACAGACTTTAGTTATGGATCTAAGTATGTTTTGATTAGTAAATGAATGGTTAATGAATGTATGACCGAATACATGATACTACAACTATTATGAGATGGAATCAGACCTCCTTGATGATTCTCAGATAAGTATGAAACCCATATGTTCATATATGTAATTATGACTTGTAGATTATATGTTCATGATGTGTTTGATGAAATGTATATCATGGTTGGGATGGGTCATGTTAATTCCTTGTTCAAGTTTTGAATTAGAGGCCTTGTCTCTGTCTTATTTATCATTTCTGAGAGTTTCATAAATTTTGGGCAGAGGTATGGATCTTAGCCCTGAAAAAGGGACTTAGAGCTTGGGGTCGCTGGCATAGAACTGAGTGAATTAGTCTATAGTCATTGGGATGCAGGCTTATGGGAGTGACTGAAGGGTCTCAATTGTTGGCTTTCTTTTTCAAGGGAGTGTCTGAGAGCCTAGATCAGTGAAAAATCAAGTTAGCTCAGTGGTTGGGCACCTAGAGTGGTTGGTTAGCTCCTGGGGGTCATGTAGCTCCTAAGAAATGTCAATATGGCTTTCGGTTCGTCGATTCCACTTCCTTAATTATACTTAGGAGGTTGATTCATATCATAGTAACTCTTTCTCACATATTTACCCCAGTGGACCGGTGAGCTTTTGTAAGTGTGGGAGGAGGGTGTTGCAGAGTGGTATCATAGCATGGTTCAACACTTCAATTATATGAGCAGAATATGTTTATCATGCATGCATGAAGGTTGTATATGTGTTGGATTTGTATGCATGGTGATGGTCATTGTTGCAATTGTGTTGTCATGTAGAAGTTCATGATGTTTTTGTTGGGAAGTGTTTGTCATGAATACATGTCGATTGTATATGTATTTGTTTTGCATGCATTTTTATGGGCATGGTTGTCATGCATGAGGTCATGGTATGCAGTTGATATTGTTATGCATGAGGTCATGGTATGTAGTTGATATTGTCATGCATGATGTCTATATACTGTTATGACTATGATTATATATGTATCGTGCTAATCTGGTTGATCTTGTAGATGAGATATCCTCCCCTGAACTATATTGAGGTTTGTTGGTTATGTTTATGTTTGGTTATATGCCATGTTATACTTGCAGGAAGAAGAAGATCAAAGATGACTAGAAAAATGGTGGATTATAGTTCATGGTATTCTCCCTACATATCAAATGAGCAATATGGTGATGAGTACTCCCCTCACATAGTAGATACTTTGAGGAGTTTGAAGGTAGAAATAAGAATTTTCATGGAGGATAGTGACAGGATCATTTAGTCATAGGAGAGACTTTTTAGGGCACAAGAGAAACAAGCAGAGATCAATGTAGTTATCCCTTAGAGCTTTTTAGACTTGTAGAGATAAAGACTGCTGAGGATCAGTTATGGATAGGAGGACAAGACTAATGGATCCTATGGTAGCAAATATCATGATGGGCATAGGTCAAACAATAATGATATTGTCAAGGATGGAAGATTCTTGGATACACCTGATAGGAGAGGCAATGGACATGGGATTTATTCTAGTTCTAGTTTGGACAAGTACCATGGTCATCATTGATGTCATCCTTGCAAGAGGACTGACAAGGAATATTTGCTGGATGAATTCAAGAAAGCCAAGCCACCTAAATTTGGTGGAGAGTTGAAGAAGCTGGAGGATTAAGAGGCATTGTTGCTTGGAATGCAGAAATTATTTGAGCTGCATGATTACACAAAGAACATGAAGGTCAGGATAGTTATTTTTAGCCTCAAAGGGAAAGAAGAAATTTGGTGGGAAGATGTGAAGCAGGTCAGCGGCATCGAGATAGAGGAGTTGAGTTGGCATGAATTCAAGAGAATTTTTAGGAAGAAGTACTTGTCAGAGAGGTATTATGGCAGTAAAGTCAAGGAGTTATATGAGCTTAAGATGTGAATGATGACAGATGGGGAGTACACAAATAAGTTCCTGGGGTTATTAAGGTATGTACCGTATCTTAAGGATGAGTAGGCCAAAGTTCATAGATTTATCAGTGGATTACCATTATGATGAGCCTCGGTCACTAGAAGAAGTCATTAGGAAATTGAAATACTATTATGAGCAATAGAAGTGTAAGACAATGTCTCAACAGGGTTGGAAAGAAAAAGAAAAGACTAAAGGTAAATAGAAACCGAAGTTAACAAGACCTAAGGATGCAAGTCAGAAATCGAATGTTGTTCCTTACAAGAAGTTTAATGTAGTTGGAAAAGGACATGGGTCACAGACTGGAGAGTAGCAGAGTAAAAGTTAGGGTAAGGGACAATTGGAGTGTTGGATATGTGGCAAGGAGCATCTCAAGAATGATTTCCTGTCATATGTGGGTGGTAGGCCTCAAATCTATAGTGCATAGGAAACAAAAACAGTTGGGGATATTAGCCAAATCATTCCTCAAATCTATACAACATTGCATAACAGTGAAGCGGATCACCAGGCATATATTATTGAGATGGATGGTAAGAATTGTGATTAAGTCGTTTCTATTTTGATTGACCCTGGATCTAATTATAGTTATGTTAACCCTAACCTGGTGGATTAGTGTGGTTTTAGAAAAGAAGTGCATGTAGGGTCTTGGTTAGAGAAGTTAGATATAGGTACTAAGAAGAAAGTTCATCATTGGGTAAGAGCTTGTGAATTTGATTTGAATGGTATGCCTACATCAATGCATTTGAATGTACTTCCATTAGGATCATACAATATTATTTTTGGTATGGATTGGTTGTACCTTCACAAGACCAAAGTAGATTTTTATGACAAGGCCATTTAGTGCTTGGATGACAATGGTGAATAGAGAATCTTATACAGTAACAAGAATGCAACATCAATTAGAATGGTTGCAACTATGCAGGCAAAGCACAATTGCGGGAAAAGGTGCATGTTATTTTCCTGTTGGCATTATGATACATGTGTTGTCCTTGATGGTAACTCACATATATGATGTATGATGGCAGTTCACAGTGCAACAGGTCAACAAAAAAGGATTATAGATCAGACTCCAGAGATTGAAGAAAGAGAATGTTTTAAGAAGTATACGCAAGTTCACCTCATCTATGTCGCATATACAAGTGGTTACATAGAAAAAAAAGAGCGTATATGTATGCATGCACTTTCATAGAAGTAAAAGCGCATATGGCATGGAAAATTAAGGATAAATAATACTAAGGGTCAATACGATGGTATTAGCCCACAATATTGAGCGAAATAACGGTTACTTGATCTTGTTTAAGAATACCACAGGTTCTAAGTGTTGTTTTGGTCTGAGGTATTGGAAAAGGATCTAAGTATATAAGAAGGAGAAGATCAAAGGGCTAAGTGTGCAAGTAATGAATATCGTATGAATAGTTAGATGAAAATAAAATATGCATGTTATGGGTTTTTTTATGCTCTTCTTGATCTGAACTAAGTATGCACCTGAGCGTTTGATGATGGATGAGATCCAATGATGGATCAGGATCATGAGACCTGAAATGACTTATCATTATGTGATCTGATAATGGATAGGCTAGATTTGAGTGCTAACACATGTTTTATCCTTTAAATGTTATGATATGAGTATGTATGAAGTTTAGAGCAGATGCGAAGTTATGAATTATTATTTGAAAATATATACGTTGGTTCGCCTTTGTGAAGGCACATATACATGATGGTTCGACACTTCTAAGTAGCGTATACATTCTGACATATGATGTTTGAAGTTGCAGTTGGTTCTGGTTGTCGATGTAGAGTTCTGGGTTCAAGTCTGTGTTCTGGTAACAGTGATCTGATTGTTCAGACTGATTGATTGTGATTTGATTCAGTGTTGATGGGTTTCAGTGATTGGTTGCATTACGGTGGTGATTGATTTTGAGCTTCAATGTTACTAACGGGTCCAGTATGAAAACTGGATGAAACATGGCCTTCATATTGTGTTGTCATGTACCAAGAGTATCCAGTCTGAAAATTTATGAAACACAGTCCCTGGAGGAAGAGTGAAGTTGCCGATGCTTACGTACTAGTAAACATATCAGCCAATACAAGAGCTAGGGGGTTGGATATCCCTTCTAGTAGCAACTGGAGAACGAGTGAAGGTTGGAGCCTTCTGTAGTTCGACACCTACGTACTGGTAAACATATCGACTAGTACAAGATCTAGGGGGTTGTAGCTCCCTTCCATTAGAAGCTGGAGAACGAGAGAAGGTTTTAGCCTTTTGCAGGTGGGTGCCTACGTACTGGTATGAGTCTGCACCAGTAAAATATTGTAAATGATTTTTTTAGATATTTAAAGAAGACGAAGATGACAACAGCAGGTGGTTTTTCTCTCGCATTAGGTTTCCAGCTCAAATTTTGGTGTTCAGGTGTGTTGCTTATGTGTGATGGTTTATTATGTTATTACTGCACATGGTTACTGTTTAATGGTTAATAAAGTATTGATGTATTGGTTAAATATCAAAATATGATGAATTAACTAAATCATAATTTCACTGGATATATGCTGGTTGCCTTAAGAATAGTTTCGTGCACACGCAAGTTCCCTTCTTTGAAGTAGCGTATATAAATCGGATTATGAAATGTAAAGAGTTATTGGTTTGATCATATTGATTCACCCCCCACCCCCCACCCCCCTCTCAGTATTATTCCCAACAATTGGTATCAGAGGAGGTCCTTTAGAAGAAGCTTGATCGCTTGAAGGAGATCCGTAGTAACAATGGGAAAGTAGAAAAAGAAGAAAGCAACTCAAAGAAACAGTGACAGTGGTGGAGGGAAATATTCAGATTCAGAATCACCTCAGAATGAAGATGAACAAGAAAAAGAATTATTAGGTACTAATTCTATGTCCCTAGTGATCCCTTTCTTTGTTATATTGAAGATAGTGAATGTGTGAGAAATATAATGAATGTAGAAGTTAAAATGCCCACAGATAAAGTTATATATCAACAAGATCTATTTGATAAAAGGGAATGTTCCTACAAGGAAGAGATTACTAGGTTAAAAGATCAGTTAGAGGAAGGAAACAAAATAGGGAAGCATTACAAGGAGAAGGAAGATTAATGTCAAAGGTTGTAGGATGAAGTGACATCGTTGAGAAATGAAGAGAATGAAAAGGGTACAACAACCAAGGAACTTAAAGAAAGAACCAGTTACTGTGAATATCTTGAAGTTGAGGCCGTCTCTCTAAAATAAGATCTTGAAAATTCTAATAAGAAGAATGAAGAACTGCTTCAAGCATTTGAAGAAAAAGAAAATGAGATTATCAAATTAAGACAACAAGCAGAAGAAGGAAGAAAAGTTGAAGAAATCATGAAGAATTAGTATCTAGAAAAGGAAGAGCAATATCAGGTTAAAGTAAATATCTCAAAAGGTAAATTAGAGGAAAAGGATAAATTGTTACGATTTCAAGATAGTACTAAGATTTTGGATAATATTTTTAGTAGTCAAAGGTCTCTTACTATCAAAACTGGTCTTGGTTTTCATGAAACCGTTGAAGGTGGATCTAGCTCACAAGATGAGGCAAGGAACTCTAATGCAAAATATGGAATTCTCAACAAGGAGATAAGAGGTCAACCCCATCAACAACCAAGGAAATAAAGTCTTCAAAGAAAATCATTTACTCCTAACTATGGAAGTAATTATCGGTTCTTTCCTCTGATGAATAATGTTGAATGTTTTATATGTCATAATTTTGGACATGTTGCATCTAGATGCAGAAGTAGAATGGTTCAAGATAATAATCGTCACATAGAAATATCATCAGCTTCCAGGTACTTTAAGGGATATTGTTTTTCTTGAAATATGTTTGGTCACAAATCCATTGATTTATATAGAGGGAATATGAAACATATAAGATGTTATGCTTGTAACAAGTTTGGGAATATAGCAAAAGAATGCAGGAGCAAATTTCTGCCAACATACTAGAAGGAGCAAACGTCATCACACTCCAAGTTATGGAAGAAGAAGGAAGTACAATCAGAAAGATGTGGCATAGCTTAGTATACAGACAAAACATACTCAGGGGGAGCTGAAAGTGTTAAACTTTAGTCTTCCAATTCTCATACGCAATTATTATGGAGACAAGTCACGTATATATGTGAGTTAGAAGCTGCACAGTCGCGTATATGTTGGTTTGATGAAGTAGTGGGATAGACTCAAGAAAAGGGGCCTGATATGGTTCAGTCAGTTATTAATTATATTTTCTATTCTGATTGATGATGATTACAATCTGTTGATGATATGTAGAAGTGTTTTTGGCCCTCATAAGCTGTTAATAACTTGATGAATAACTAGTTGATGATGTTGCCTTGATGATTCTTACTAACAAACACAATGATCATATCTAATAGTGAATAGTTGGCACAAGTTCAGGAGGAGCATATGCTTCTAATAATGCATTGTTAGCATTATATTAGAAGACCTTGGTACATGATGATACTTATATTGCTTAATCCACATAGTTGTTTTGACTCAGATGACTCTTTTGATGATGGACATATACAGGTTGTTAATCTTGATGTTGCTGAAAGATGCTTATGGTGCAGATCATATATGGTATATGATAGTTGCTGATGACTATCATGGTCTTATTTAGATCATTGGTCCTTGTTATATATGTCATGTATATCATTGGATGTAAGGGTCATGTAAAGACCTATGATATAATTTGTAACCCCAATATCCATTGGAAGGATGATGTAGTAATTGCAAATTTTCAGTCATGTATGAACATTTGGTATATCCCCACTTGGCTTGGTGATTTATGTATGTATGAGTCGTTGGTGATATGCAAGTCATACTCACATAGTTGAGTAATAGAGTCATGTTCTTCTTTTGAAAAATATATTTGCAAACTCTGCATGTGATTAGGGGGAGCATGGATAGCATAATGCATCTCTAAGGGGAAGAATATCTTGGTCTACCCTTTGCCCTTGATGTCAAAGGGGGAGAGTATCATGGTGTTATTTGATCTATCTAACAGGTTCTACAACTTGATGTAATAAACACCAATGTGGTTGCCATCAAGTCCCAAGGGGGAGATTGTTGGCATTATGATACATGTGTTGTCCTTGATGGAAACTCACATATATGATGTATGATGGCAGTTCACAGTGCAACAGGTCAACAACAAAGGATTACAGATCAGACTCAAGAGATTGAAGAAAGATAATTTTTTAAGAAGTATATGTTGGTTCACCTAGTCGAAGTCGCGTATACAAGCAGGTACACAGAACAAAAATAGTGTATACATATGCATGCACTTTCACAGAAGTAAAAGCGCATATGGAATGGAAAATTAAGGATAAAGAATACGAAGGGTCAATACCATGGTATTAGCCCACAATATTAAGTGGAATAATGGTTACTTGATCTCGTCTAAGAATACCACATGTTCTAAATGTTGTTTTGGTCCAAGGTATTGGAAAAGGATCTAAGTAAATAAGAAGGAGATCAAAGGGCTAAGTGTGCAAGTAATGAATATCTTATGAAGGGTTAGACCAAAAGAAAATATGCATGTTATGGGATTTTTTATGCTTTGTTTGATCTGGACTAAGTATGTACCTGAGTGTTTGATGATGGATGAGATTCAATGATGGATCAAGATCATGAGACCTGAAATGACTTATCATTATGTGATCTAATAATGGATAGGCTAGATCCAAGTGATAATGCATGTTTTATCCTTTAAATGTTATGATATGAGTATGTTTGAAGTCTGGAGTAGATGCAAAGTTATGAGTTATTATTTCCAGATATATACGTTGGTTCGCCTTGGTGAAGGTGTGTATACACGTTGGTTCGACACTTCTAAGTAGTGTATACATTTCGAAATATGATGTTTGAAGTTGTAGTTGGTTCTGGTTGTTGATGTAGAGTTCTGGGTTCAGCTCTGTGTTCTAGTAACAATGACCTGATTGTTCATATTGATTGGTTGTGATTTACTTCAGTGTTGATGGGTTTCAATGATTGGTTGTATTACAGTAGTGATTGATTTTGAGCTTCAATGTTACTGATGGGTGGGTCCAATATGAAAATTGGATGAAATATGGCCTTCATATTGTGTTGTTATGTACCAGGAGTATCCATTTTGAAAATTTATGAAATGTGGTCCCTGGAGGAAGAGTGAAGGTAGTAGCCTTCTGTAGGCCAGCACTTACGTACTAGTAAACATATCAGCCAGTACAAGAGCCAGGGGGTTGGAGCTTCCTTCCAGTAGTAGCTGGAGAACGAGTGAAGGTTGGAGCCTTCTGTAGGTCGGCACCTATGTAATGGTAAACATATCAGCTAGTACAAGAGCTAGGGGGTTGTAGCTCCCTTCCAATAGAAGATGGAGAATGAGAGAAGGTTGTAGCCTTCTGCAGGTGGGTGCTTACGTAATGGTATGAGTCTACACTAGTACAAGATTGTAAACATGTTTTTTTTTTATTAAAAGAAGACAGAGACGACAACAACAAGTGGTTTTTCTCCCGCATTGGGTTTCCACCTTAAATCTTGGTGTTCATGTGTGTTTCTTATGTGTCATGTTTTATTATGTTATTACTGCACATGGTTACTATTTAATGGTTAATCAAGTACTAATGCACCGATTAAAGATCAACATATGATGAATTAACTGAATCATAAGTTCACTGGATATATGTTGGTTGCCTTAAGAACAATTGTGTGCACACATGAGTTCCCTTCTCTGAAGTAGCATATATAAATCTGATTATGAAATGGAAAAAGTAATTGGTTTGATAATATTGATTCACCCACCC
>APFE030818920.1:32964-111116 GCA_000404065.3 Pinus taeda | reverse complement strand
CATGGAGAAAGGTTGTCTTTACATCTAACTACTCAAGATGCAAATCTTTAGCTGCTACTAGACTTAGAATAGTTTTGATTGAAGTCATTTTCACAACAGGAGAAAATATCTCATCAAAATCTGTACCCTTTTTCTGTGCAAACCCTTTCACCACAAGTCTAGATTTATACCTTTTTCTACCTCCATCTTCTTCCTTCAACTTGTAAACCCATTTAATCTGCAATGTTGTTTTGCCTACAGGCAACCTGACTAAGTCCCAAGTCTGGTTATGTGCTAAGGAGTACATCTCTTCTTTCATGGCTTGCTCCCACTTCTTCTTGGTTTCTACCTGCACTGCTTCTTCATAACATTCTGGTTCACCAGAATCAATCAACAATACATAATATAATGACGGAGAGTATCGTTCAGGGGGTCTACTCATCCTAGTAGATCTTCTAACACCACTTTCAGGTGTTTGAAGTGCTTGCTGTTGTGGTTGTTGTTCTGGTTGTTGATCATTATGATTGTCAAGCACCATCACTTTTTCTGTGATCTCATCAAGCACTGTGTATTCTTTGTTCTTTTTCCTGTTTCTTTTCCTGCAACTGATCCTTATACAAAACCTTTTCATTGATTATGACATCTCTGCTCCTAATGATTTTATGTTTTTCATAATCACCATATCCAATAAAGGTACATTTCTTTGATTTTGCCTCAAGCTTTGTTCTATTTTCTTTGTTAATGTGGACAAAGGCTTCACAACCAAAAGTCTTTAAAAAATAGTAGTTTACCTTTTTACCTGTCCATACCTCCTCTAGAATACCACCATCCAAAGAATTTGAAGGCCCTTTGTTTATTAGATAAACAACAGTATCTACAACATCTTCCAAAAACTGTAAAGGCAATCCTACATAGAATCTCATGCACCTTGCACGCTCCATGATTTTCCTGTTCATCCTTTCTGACATGCCATTTTCTTGTGGTGTTCCTGGAATTGCCTTCTCTCTACAAATTCCATTCTCTGAACAGTACCTATCAAACTCTTTGCTGCAATATTCACCTCCATTATCTGATTTGAGACACTTCAACCTTTTTCCTGTCTCATTTTCAACCAAATCTTTCCATTTCTTGAAAGTATCAAATACATCATATTTATTTCGAATACAATAAATCCAAGTTTTTCTGGATGCATCATCAAGAAAAGTAACATAATAAAAAAATCCACCGAGAGATGATACCTGAGCAGGTCTCCATACATTTGTATGCACAAGCTCTAATTTTTCGCTCTTCTTTTCTTTCCCAACTCTAAGGAATCTGACTCTCTTCTATTTTCCATAAACACAGTTCTCACAGAATTTTAAATCAACATGTTTCAAACCTGACAACAAATTTCTTGAGTGAAGAATATGCATCCCCTTCTCACTCATGTGCCCGAGCCTATGATGCCACAATGTCGTATCTTCTCTTGTAGAGGCTAAAGCATTAATAGAATTAGAAGTACCATTGCATAAATACAATGTACCAACCTTTCCTCCTTTCGCTATTACCAGGGATCCTTTAGTGACCTTCCAGGTTTTATCTGTGAAAGTAGTTACACAACCTTCACCTCCCAACTGCCCTATTGAAACCAGATTTTTCTTCAGATCTGGAACATGCCTTACCTCCTTCAATAGCCACTGATTTACATTCTTTTGTTTTATGAAAATTGTACCATTCCAACGATTTTACAAGGTTTATCATCACCTAATCGAACCTGTCCAAAATCTCCTTGAACATAATTATGAAAATGTTACTTATCAGGTGTGGCATGGAATGAGGCCCTTGAATCTACCACCCAGGAATCAATAATATTTTCTAATGAAAGAATCAAAGCATCTTGCAACACATCACCTGTTACATTCGCTTCATGATTAGTTTCCTGTTGCGCGTCTCCTTCTTTTCCCTTCCGAGACTTGCAGTCTTTTTGCAGGTGTCCTTTCTTCCTGCATTTCTAGTACACTATCCCCAATCTGGACTTGGATCTTCCTTTTCTTGACTGACTGCGATATCCCGGGCTCTTTCCTCTTTCCATTTTTCTTCCCCTAGTCTCTGCAATAAAAGCATTACTTGATGTCTCACTGGAGCTTTTTCATCGCATTTCCTCGCTAAGGATTGCACCGACAACATCATCAAACTTTAAAGTACTAGATCCAGAGATAGAGTTACTAATGGCCATAACTAAACCATTCCAACTTTCTGGAAATGAGCATAGAAATAACAGAGCTCTAACTTCATCATCAAAAGTTAACCCTATAGAACTTAACTAACTTGTAACTATATTAAAATCATTTAAATGATCTGCAATAGATCCATCTTCTCACATCTTCATATTAAATAAATGCTTCATAATAAATACCTTATTTGAGGCCGAGGGTTTTTCATATAGTTTGGCCAATGTCAACATTAAACCCTCTATTGTCGTTTCCTTTGAAATATTAAACGCTGCCAATGCCGCTAGGCACAGCCGTATTGTTCCAAGTGCCTTTCTGTCGAGAATATTCCATTCTATGTTTGTCATACTTGTTGTTTTCTTTATCTTTCTGCTCAATGGTAGGTACAGATCTCTCTGATACAAATAGTCTTCCATCTGCATCTTCCACAACTAGTAGTTTTGGCCGTTAAATTTTTTGACCCTAAACCTACCATCTTTCGCTATTTCTCCCACTCGAATTAGGAACCCTTCTCTCTTGTGAGTTTATCAGCCAAATAGACCTTCAGCTCTGATACCAGTTGTCAGAAAATTATATATTACAGAGAAATGGAACACATAAAATATTTCAGAAATATAAACACAAAAAACACATAAAACAAGAGAGACACAGATATACGTGGTTCACCTAGTTTGGGCTACATCCATGGAGAAACAACCAGTCCTTATTTTTATATTATCCAGCAAACTGAAGAGATACAACCTACAGTAGATCCACTGTAACACCCTCTTCACTCTCAATCTCCTCTCTCTTCGTCACTCAAAATACAAATTTACATAGATGCAATACAATTCCCTCATATATAGCGAGGGGTTACCTTCTAGGGCAAAAAACCCTAAACTAAACATAACATCTACCGTCAGATCATCTGCCTAATGAACGACCCAGATTAACTAGAAATTACTAGACTTTTACAAGGCAATTTTACATCTATTTTTAGCTTTGGGGGCACCCCCACCTGGGGACCACTAGCCCCCATACCCCCCTGCTAGGGGGGATTGACCCCCCTGAACCCCCGCTGGGGGGACAAGTCCCCCCCGCATCCCCCCACGTGGAGGGGTGTACAATCTTCTTGGGGTATACATTCGGCTGAGACCTTTGAATACAAAAGATAGTTAGGCTCCATACCCAACAGATTATGATTCCAGAGTGGAAGTGGGAGGTCATTTCCATGGATTTCATTATTGATTTGTCGAGAACATCAAGACAACATGATTCCATCATGGTTGTGGTTAACAGGTTGACCAAGGTAACACACTTTGTTCCAATGAAGTCTACTTATTCATCTAGTGAAGTAGCATAGGTCTTCATCAGGGAGATAGTGAGGTTGCATGGTGTTCCGAAGCAGATTGTGTCAGACAGAGATGTTAAGTTCACTTCCAGGTTTTGGAAGGAGTTATTTATAGGTTTGGGTACAAATTTGGCCTTTAGTACAACTTTTCATTCATAGACAGATGGACAGACAGGGAGGGTCAAGAGGATTTTGGATTACATGTTGAGAATGTATGTCGGGCATCAACAGTGAAAGTAGGAAGAGTATCTTCCATTTATAGAGTTTGCTGACAACAATGGGTATCGGGAATCTTTGAAGATGAGTCTGTTTGAGGCACTTTATGGGTGGAATTGTAATATTCCAATAATTTGGAGTGATCCAAGGAACAAGGTGTTGATAGGACTAGACATGTTAGTAGAGATGGAACATGAGATGTAGGTTATCAAGAAGAATCTAAAGGAAGCACATGATAGACAAGATATTTATGCAGTTCAACATAGGTAATTTAAGGATTTTCAAGTTGGGGAACATGTGTTCTTCCGCATCAAGCCCAATAATAGTTCATTGAGGATTGGATCATGTGCCAAGTTAGCACCTTGGTATTGTGGACATTTCGAGATCCTTGAGAGGATTAGACCAGTGGCCTATGGACTTGCACTTCCTTTAACAGTGAAAGTCCATGATGTTTTCCATGTTTTGTTGCTTAAGAGAGATTTAAAAGATGTTGATCATGTTAATGATTGGTCTGTATTGCAGGTGGGGCCAAAAGGAGAATTCCAACTGGAACCTCAATGCATATTGTAATGAAAGATGCTCATGTTCCGGAACCGAGTAATCGAGCAAGTTAAAGTGCAGTGGAAGCACTTTGGGACCGATGAAGCTACAAGGGATATGGTTGATTAGATGCAGACTATGTATCCTTCATTGTGTATCGATGAAGGAAAATGTGTTTTGGTATATTTACATATTTCTGTATGGTTATTATTGTAAATATTATAATGGGTTGTATTATAAAGCTCCAATAAGCGGTATTGTTGTCATGTTGTTATGTTGTCATGTTGGTTTTTTATTTTCAGCGGGTTGATATTGTAAATATTGCATCGAGCTAAGTTACAAAGCTCCAAGGGAAGTATGTTTTGGTTTTCAACGGTTTTTCTAGTTATAGGTGGCATTGAACACCGAGGGCAGTGTTTACCTATGGAAGAGGGGTTTGTAACAACCTTGGGTTAAAAGTTCATGTAATAAAGTCAATAAAGCAAAAATAATACCAAGGTCATGAGACACCTATTCCAAGCTGAACTCTAGGAAAAACATCCTAGTGGGTGTTCATATGGTTTATTATGGCTAAAGGGAAATTGTAAAAGGCAATGGAAAAGGCTTTGAAAAAGGCAAAGAGGCATTAATTGGCATTTTATTTATGAAATAAAGGAAAATAGGAGAAAAGGAAGGTGAAATATCATAGGTTGCATGTGAGGAGAAAAATGAAGGAAAAATAGAGGAAAATGAAGAAAATAGAGCTCTCATTAATAAAAGGGCTTCTGAGGTTCAGTTCACATCTTTTGTCAGCTTAACCTTTTATCGATTCAGTTTAGGAGCTCTCTCTCTATTCTCTCTCTCACATACTCTTGCACACATAGAGCATTCTTGGAGCACTCTAGTGTTGGAGAAGGGAAGGAAAACAAAGAACAAGGAAGCAAACAGAAGCAAAGATCAAGCAAGGGAGAGTTGGATCAAGCGGCTACAATAGGATTACTCGCAGGTATCGAGTTGCATGTATGATTTCCTTACTAGTTTTGGCATGCATGGTACAAGCATGTGTCTATTTCGTTCTCTTTCTGTCATTAAAATGGGTTTTTCCAGGTGTGATAGTGGTTTCAACTTTTCCTTGCCATTTCCTAATAGCCATGGTGTGATGGGGTTCTTTCATTTGGTTTAGCTATGGATTGTTGGATGGTTTTGGAACCAAGTGAGGTGGTCTCAAGAAAATTCCCAATAGGCTAGAAATCCCTTGACTGGTAATGTCGGGATACACGATAAAGCCTAAGGGTGGTGACGGGAAAATCCCTCAAGGTATTAGTGAATAAATCTATAGGCATTCAATATTTTTTAGGGCCTAGTGATCCCTTAACTAGTTTTAGCTGGATTGTCGCAAACCCTGGTAGTGTATGTTTCTTTGTTTGGGCCTAGGATTCCCTTGACCGATAATAGCGGGATTGCGGTAAAGCCTAGTTGTATAGATGAGGGTTTTGGCCCTAGAAATCCTTTGACCAGTAATGGTGGGATATGCGATAAAGCCAAAGGAAACCCTAGTTGGTTTTTTTTTAAGTCCCACATTCATGCTTGTAATATGGCACATGGGTGATTGACTGAAGAAAGATTTGGTTTAGCCCAATCTATGGTCAGGTGGTATGTGGAAGTCCCTAACTTGGTTGGATTGTACTTCCATCAATATTTATGATTGTTATTATGTGGATTTGATGGTTGTTCTATCATTGTTATTGTTCTGGTTATATGTTGGTTATAAGCATGGTTTTATGACATAATTTAGTTATGGATCTCAATATGTTTTGATTAGTAAATTAATGGTTAATGAATGTATGGCCTAATAGATGATACTGCAACTATTGTGAGAGGGAATAATACCTTCTTGAAGATTTTGGATAATTATGAGACCCTTGTGTTCAGATATGTAATTATGACCTGTAGATTACATGTTCATGATGTGTTTAAAAAAATGGTTGTCATGGTTGGGATGGGTCAGTTTAAGTCCTTGTTTAAGTTTTGAATTAGAGGCCTTGTCTCTATCTTATTTATCATTTCTAAGAGTTTCATTAACTTCTGGGCGGAGGTCTAGATCCTAGCCCTAAAAAAGTGGGTCAGATATTGTGGTCGTTGGCACATAACTGAGTGAATTAGTCTACAGTCGCTAGGATGCAGGCTTATGGGAGTGACTGAAGGGTATCAGCCATTGGATTTCCTTGTCATGAGAGAAACTGAGAGCCCAAGTCAGTGAAAAGTAAAATTAGCTCAGGGGTGGAGCACATGGAGTGGTTGGTTAGCTCCTAAGGAAGGTCTATATGGTTTTTGGTTCGTTGATTCCACTTCTTCAATTTTACTTAGGAGGTTGATTCATATCATAATAACTCTTTGTCACATATTCACCACGGTGGACTAGTGAGCTTGGGTAAGTGTAGGAGGAGGGTGTTACATTGGGAAAAGGCACATGGGAGAAAAACCCAACAACCTTTTCCTTAGAGAAATTTCAACAAAGATACATCTAATTCCTCTCGTCAAATAGAAATTCGAACTGACGAGCAATGTAGCTTTGGTCAAACTTGGTCTACCAACCCTGTTGTCAATTCACACTAATTCCCTATTGAACTCGGCCTAGTCAGATCTGCTAGGGCCAAATTTCGACATCTTCCTAAACTTAGAAAATTCAGATTTGCTACCAGATATTCCTAGAAAAATGTCACACATGCAAAGTTAACAGAGAGAGAATGTGAGGTAAAACTTGGAGAGAGAAATACCTTTCTTGTCATTGTCCTTTCTTGTCTTATTTTTCATTCACTCATATCAGAGGATGTCTTGTGAGAGAGTTCGAACGTTGCCAAGAGGGTGAGGCTGATTAACTTTTATATATGCATCTCAGGAGGCCAAATGAGTGCAACAAAGGGGAAGGGACGACTTGACTTATTTAATGTAAAAATATTCAAAATAAAAAATTCAAATTATTTCTTTTGAAAATACATGAAGAACATGTCATGAAATTTATCATTACATATTTTTAAGGGCTAAATTATATAATATGAAGACCGACCATAGCTACAAAAATCCAACACTCAGTTGGAGTTCAATGTATAGCCACATGATCCTACATGTAGGAAGCTTCTTTGTAACACATAATATTTTGAGTGGTCTAGTTTAATTAATGAAACAATGCCTAGGTGGAAAATTATATGATTGGGTGGTTTTACTATTAATGGCCTTAATATGCTCTCCCCCTTATAAAGTAGCATTGTCCTCAAGGTTGGAGATGAGAGAGTTGTTTAAGGACCTTTGTTGGTTCCCATGTGACATTACAATGGGAATAAATTGTAGTGGAGGCCTTTACAAATCCCACCACCCACCCTCACACCCCACCCAAAAAAAAAAATCCATTCTTTGTTTATAGCAGAGATGTTAGCATATGTTTTTCATCTATACACTACAAATGGAAACAATGAACAAATGCAATTAGTTAACATAAGAAACTAATGTATCATTAAACATGCATATTGATATTAGTTATTAATTCAAAAACTACTAAAATATTTTATTTTCATATATATTATATAAAAAATATTGCAGTGCTTCAACAAAACAAGAGTGCATTGATGCACATTATAACAAAGCACATAACATAGTGGATGTTTTTCTTTTATTAATTTTTTTTAAATATAGATACTATTGGGGTGCCACCACAAGAATGCCCTAATGCAATCCTAGTAATTGACAGATTGGGATTGTTGGACATAAAAGCACTAATATCATATGCTATTTAGAAAAAAAAAAAAATTGAATATTTATTTTTATATAACTTCACGCGGGCACTTCATATGAATGCATTGGTGAATTCCCTATAACAAACGCCCCAAGAAATCCTTACATAGAAGCACCAATATCATATATTATTCTAAAAAACAAAAATATTGTATTTAGTATATAATTTTATATAACTTGCCCAAGGCACCTCCTCCCCACAGCCCCGATACATATAATTTAAAGATAAACATCAATGATTCATGAATCATGTGCAAAATATCAGTTATTAATATAAAAATACTAAAACTATATTTTTAATATATATTTATATTACAAATATTCTAGCGCTTCAAAAAAATGAAAGTTCCCTTGTCCATTCTAAGTAAATAAAACCCTAGGTCATCTAAACATAGAAGCATCGATATCATATATTATTTGAAAATTTGAAAATATGGTTTTTAGTATATATTTTTTGAATAACTTATATGGGGTGCTTCCTCCACAATGCCCTAGTGCATATAATTTAAATCTAAGCACCAGTGCATACTTCTATTAGGTGCATCAGAATAGAGTAAAAAAAATAACAAACCAAATTTCATTATCAAAATCATTTCTTTCAATACTCTAAATCACTATAAACAGCGTAAATGTTGGCTCTAATTGGAAAGTCGCCTCGTTTGCAATGCTCCACAACATTGTCACCTTGTCCCACAATTTTCTCAAGCAATTTCAAAAAATGATGTGGATTACCATTTTTCTTTATGTGGAAACCATGTCTCCTCATCAAGCAAGGCACCAAATAAATTATTGATTACTTCCTCATTTGACTTTTTTTTTTATTTATTTAAATTTAAAATTTACCTTAAATTTTCCCTTTTTTAAAAATTTGTGTGGTGTGATCTAATTGTTCGACTCGCGCTAGAACAATTATTGGCACACTTTTTTATGCATAGGAAGCATTGTCATTATGCATCATGTTTAAATTTGGAAGTACCACCATACTATGATTCTTTTGTGTGCCCTAGTTTGGTGTGCACCAAATATAACGCATCGCTTAATGTTTAATGGTATAATTTTTTAAACAATGTAACATATATTAATGACACATCAATTTTCAACATAGAATGGAGCACTAGTGGTTATGGATCTTACAAAAATGAAATGATCAAATTTTAAAATCACTCTGATGTGGTAAACTAATTTAGGCACAATGGGGCACTCCTTATCATGGTGCATCGTGATGGTGTCGGTGCACCATTGTTTAAGGAGAATCGTAACTCAATTGATGTGCCAATTCTCACACCCTATCAATGTGTTACAATTATACAGTTGTATCAGTGCTCCTTGTGTAATGGAGCATCAATTTTAATGTTTTGGAACATTGGTACAAATTTAAAATTAAATGATCAAATTAAAAATTTCTACATTTAAATAGTATTGCATTAGTGTTGTGGTTGTAGATTAACTCTCTGATGCATCTATTAGGATGGAGCATCGTGATGATGTCGATGCACCACAGCTCGTGGAGCATCATAACTCTGCTTGTGTTCTTGTTTACAAGCCCTATCATCATGTTATATGAATGCAAGCACATCATTGCTCCTCATATGTTGTGGTCACATTCATATAACGAATCACTCGTTACAATACCATGGAACACTATTAAAAAATTAAATTTTTTAGCATTTAAACATTATCACATCGATGTTATATTTGGAAATTAGCACACTGAATTTTCAGGATTTTCAAGATTTGGGGTGATCATCTCTTTATAATATCTTAGTTTTTTTTCTTTTCTGTATAACTCTTTATCACCTCACAAATTGTCCTTAAATTTTGATGTAATAATATTTGTATTATTATCCTTATTGTACAAAATAATCTTCTCCTTTCTCCCCCAATGGTTTGGCCAAAACTGGGCATCCTTATGCCATTCCCACTTGAGACGAAGGTGGTGGTTTTGGCTAGAATTAGAAGCAATTTTAGGAAACTATTATCTTCCATTTTGATTAACTTCTTCTTATACATAAGATACCTAGTATTAGTTATGTTTTCAATGGGGGAAAGGCAAGCTTTACTTAGAAGGATATGATAGCCATTTTTTCCTTTGATCTTGAGATTGTAGGTTATAAATTTATTTTGGATCTATTTTATCTTCCTCCATGATTTTTTGAAGATAGTGTAACCCCAAACCTCACATCCATATAAAATAACAAAGTGATGAGAGCCTCAAAGAGGAGGTTCTTATTTTTACTTTTTATTTTACCGAAAGGTCTACTCACTTATAATTGTTTTCAAGCCTATAATAAGATTAATGTCCTCTAGGTATCATTTTCTCAATATTATAATTCCATTTGAGCTCATGATGGATATTGATTCCAAGCTATTTGTGTGAAGGAACTTCTTGCAAGTTGTTGTTGTCAGCTATGAAAGTGTCATATGTGCCTCTCTAGATCTAATTATCATGACTATTTTTTTGGCAATATTAATAGTCATAACCATCTTGGAACAAAAATATTGGAGGATTCTTAGTTGCTTGCAAATATCGTAATAACTCGTTGATGAGCTTCATCATTGAGTAATCATAAGGGCCTTAATTGGTCTTAATTCACCTCCTAGCTTAGTCAAACCAACTATTCTCACCACTTATTACATACTTTTGATTATATGTTGTTTATGAAATGAGTTAGAGTTGGATATGTTGCTTGTGGTCTAATGTGCATGAAATGCAGGAATAAAGGATAAAAGCAAGGAACTATGGAAAATACCTTGGTAAACTAGAATGGGACAAGGAAGAGTAACTATAGGATGTAAATCCTCCTCATTTACTACCCCTCCATTCGAATATTCCTCCACCAGCTCGGAGTGCAAATAGCCATCACTTTGAAGACTAGAAGACGATCGAGCGAGTGAAAAGGGTAGAAACCAGTTTTTCTTGAGTTAAAGGCCAAGCCTACCTAATGGGAAGGAAGTTGTTAGAGACTTCCGATGTATAAATAGAGAGGTTTAGGACCTCAGTAGGATTCAGACTTCTATTGTAAAACTCTGTTTAATTTCTGAGCTGCAAAGACTTGTGACAGTTTGCTTTGTAATCCATGGTTTTTATAATAAGAATGAGTTTTGTTTAAGCCAGCTCTAAGTTAACTCTAAGGGCTGTAGCTCTTGGGTTAGGGCCCGACCGAAGCAGCCACAACCCCTCTTTACTATACATATATGCTAGCATAGAGTTCTGTTCTATTTATTTGCTTAAGTAGTTTCATGGTTTTCTATTCATTTGCTTAAGTAACCTTATGGTTTTCACTGTTTATTTACTTAAGTAGTTGCACTTTAATTACAACAATATAACGTAGATCATGCATGGTTTTCTTGTTCATCTACTTCAGTAGTTGCATTTGTTGTAGTTTACATTCATTTATGCCTTCTTTTAGTTCACAGGCTAGTTAGAGGAAAACGATCACTATCAGGTTGTGCGCAGGTGTCTCGGCCTCATCTCCTCCCTCTGGGACCATGACTTGAGGAAGGGACCCTTCAGCAGCCCCAAAAACATGGGTCTGTGGTTCTCACATAGCATATGGAGTTCGTTGTTTAATGCAGTTATTTGTTCACCCGCACTAGTTTTTTTTGTCATTTTTCTTTAAAAACCACCTTCAGCACGTTCTTCATGCATCGCTCCCTCGTCGTTCGATCCCCAACAAACCTTCACAATCACCGTCCAATTCATTATTTTCTCTAAATGTTTCCTCTCATGAAGTCTTCCACTTACTTTATGCACTTTAAGTCCCCACCGTAGATTTTCCTTGTCTGATCTGATGGCTGTCACTTCATCTGATCACCAACTATCTTGGTTAATCTACACCATTGATTAGCCCCACTTGATCTAACGACCATCGCACAATCTCAAGCAGATTAGTGCACAAACATTATCCACCTGAGAGCACGTGAGAAAAGTGGTTTTCTCGTGCTACATGTCGCACATTAAGGCTAATCGCGTGAAATTTCGAAATACTTCTTACAGCTAAAGGGTGCACGAGAAACTACTTATTGCCTTAGAAACCCGCTCCCTCATTTCCGCACGTTTCTTTTCTCTGTGATATGATCTTCGTCGTCCATCTCTTGACTTCACCCACGCGATAAGATCTCAGACGTTCATCACTCCTGTTAGCCTTGTCCACCCATCTCTTGACTTCACCTGCGCAATTAGATCTCGACTATTCATCTCTTGTTAACCTTGTTCATCCATCCACTCACCTAATCCCTCACGACACGATCTTCGTCGTTCATCTACTTTTTTCCTTGTTCGTCCATCCATTCACTTAAGCCTTTGCGATAAGATCTCCACCGTTCATCTTATTAGTTAACCCTATTCACCCATCTATCTATGTAACCTCCTGCAATCCAATCTCTATTGTTCATTTTCCTTTCACCTAATTGATCCAACGGTTCTTATGCATTGTTGCTCCTTCACGTTCTCATTTCACTGATTTCGACCTCCGATTGCTTTTTCCTCTTGAAACCTGATTTAGCCTAAGTTTCTTTGCTACACCTTAGTCTAGTTTTGATGCTCTTTACTTCTTCAACTTAGATAATTAGCATTAGGTTAGTGTTAATTTGGCAATTCTACTTAGCATAGTTGTTTAATTGGTTAGTTAGGTTATGGTGTAAGTTTTGCATTTAATGTTGTTTTCTTTATTACTACAGTAGAGTAGCTCTCTCTTAGAATAGGTTTGCTCTCATTCCATCAAAGAATTAAGCTTCTTCTAACCCTATAGAAGTTTGGCTTGGAACCCCTAGGGTCTCTTGCCAGATAAGCAGTGACAATAGGTAAGACCTTCACTTCTACTTGTGCATATAGCACTGTCACCTCCAAGTTTGTACAAACCCCGGGTTGATAAGTAAAGTTGGTAGCCTTGGGAGTTGCAGCATTATTGTTGCAATACCTAGGCTCATCACTTTTTGGCGTCGTTACCGGGGAGGTGTCAGAGTAGAAGTGATTGCTGCTCTTTTCTTCTTTTTTCTAGTTTCCAACTTTCTTGCATTAGTTTATTTCTGCAAAAGTAATCTAGTTTCTTCCTTTCTTTCAATTGTCATTATCTACTTTCCTTTCCATTTTGCAAGTAGAATTTCAATCATAAAAAACAAAAACAAAAAATTCTCCAAATACCAACCCACCCCACATTTGATCATGTGGTGCAGTAAGAGCCACATCACCATTCACTCTTGCAGGTAGAAGAAGAAAATGACAAAGAATGTAGAAGAAATGGATGGAGATTATGACAATGAGAAAGATCCTCTTGGATTTCCCATTCAAGATATTGATGGTAGTGTGCACATGAAGAACATCCCTCCATCTTTTCTTCCAAAATTTCATGGTCTAAGGACAGAGGATCCGGAAACCTTTCTCTTTCAATTTAAAATTATTTTTAGATCTTATGGTTACCTATCAAGAACTCAAAACCTGAGATTGTTTCCAACAACTTTAAAGGATAGAGCTCTTAGATGGTTCATGAGTTTAGGGACTAATTCAATAAGATCATGGAATGATATGCAAGATATATTTCTAGACAAATATAAATATCATGATCTTAAAGAAGAAATCCTTAGAATGAATCAGTCTAGAGGATCTAATAGAGAGGTTCATGTACAATGTCAAGAGGGAAAAACTACATCGTTTAGAATCTCACACACTAAAAACCCTCTTACTTAGAAAAATTAGGGATGAATGGATTGATCTCCTTAATATCATGAGTAAAGGTGGTGTATACCAATTATCATTTGAGGAAATATGTGAAACATGAAAACACATATCAAGAGGAAAAGCAAGAGTAGGCAAATCATAATCAAGATCAGTATGTCAAGTTAAACTTGTAAATTTGTTTGATGATTTTAAAGAAGAAATTCTTAGCAATCTAACAAAACAAGTAGAAATGTTAAGAATGCAAGATGAAGGAAAAGAAAATGTTGATATTTGTGTTGCAGAACCACATGATGTTAGACATTGTCCATCATTACCAAGGTTTAAGAAAGTTCACCAGGAGGACAATGGACCAAATCCATTTCCAATGTAGCAATATTATGTAGCTCCAAGAGGACCATGGTAGCTTATTCAGCGTAATATGATGCAAGAGCCTAATTCAAAAATTTAGGCTTATGCACATCCACCTCCAAGTAGTTGGAACACACCTTTTCCTTGGAAACATTGGCCATCACAACCCCAAAACCAATCTTGGAAACAAGGTTGGCAAGAAACTTATGGGAGCCATCCACAATATCCTCAATATCCTGAGTATTTTCCTCAATATCCTCCATACCAAACTCCATGTTATCCTTACCATTCACCTCCACCACAACCACAGCCCCATCCACATCCATCTCAAATATACACTGCCACTCAACTACCTGTACCACCATTTCCAAACCCATACATTGAAGTAGCTCAGCCCACATACAATGCTGAGATACAACACTTCCAAACATCTCCTCTTGAGGTCAGTGGTATTCACCATAGATCAAGAAGAGTATTGCAAAAAAGAGATTCTCTTGATATCATTGAAGGACAACATACAGAAGAAGAAGATTCAAAAGAGAATATCAAAGAACCATGGGCTGCATTTGATGAAGAGCATACAAAAAAATCAGATATTGATAAAGCTCCCTCATGGTTACCATCAAATCCTCCATATGTTCAAAAGAACACTCAGCAAAAAGAGGAATATTTGAAGGTCATGAAAGAAGGAGACATCCAAGATGATCCAAATCAGCAAGCGGACCAGGGATATCACAACTACATTGAAATATGGTTCCAGACAGTCACTAAGTTGCAGCATCACTCTCTTCCTCAAATATTCTTGATCCTTTCAAAGTCAAATCATTTGGGCTCTGAAATCTAGGTACATGTCAAAGCATACATTTCAAACCTCCACATAGTCTTGTCTATCATCTTGATGTGCACCTGGCTCCATTGGAAGTATTCTTATACTTGAAAGTTATTTTGTTTTTCAAGTAGGGTAGGGTAGAAAACAAAAGGGGTAATAAGAAGATCCCTAGGTGAAAACCTTCCTTGAGGGACCCAGGGAAAATATCTAGGGTGAAAACCTCTCTGAGGTAGCCTAGTTTTTTTTCAAAATAATAATAATAATAATAAAAGAAAAAAAAAGACATAATTGTTCTTTACAGGTGGGTGAGAAAGACAATTAGAAAGAAAAGAGAAGATCCAAAGGGAACCCTACCTCACATATATTCATCTCCTCCACTCCTTAACATGCATCCATCCATCAATTCTATTGTTTTTCACTTCATTGCTTCAATTCAGGTGAAGATTGTTGTTTTCTAACAGAATCACCTCATCCATTACCATCATCCTTGCATCCACACACACTCCTACTCCCTCTGTCCATTCATTACAACATCCTCATAGCACCATCCAGCAACAGGATTAAGAAATTCTATAGGATACACCAAGCATTGCCAAGTGGTAATCTAGGAGCTCCACAACAGCAGCAACATCAGATCCAAGAGCTCCACAGCAGCAACAACATCATATCTAGGAGCTCCACAGTAGCAGCAACATCAGATCTAGGATCTCCACAGCAGCAGTAGCAGCAGTAGATCTTCAATCATAGACACCTCCAAAAGCCAAGAAGCCATCAGCAGTGCCTCTGATCTTTGGCAACTGCAGCATGGCATCAAGACCACAAGTAACTATCCCACTCACTCACTCATATGCATCATTTGATCAAAAATTGTAAAGGTTAAGAGGTAGTTGGTTTATAAGTGAAAAGGCGGAAAAAAGGAAATTCTTTAATAAGTCAAAAGGGAATGCAATAGTCCATAGATGCAATTTTGTTATGGCAACCATTTGAGAATTCTTGAAAAATTAATATTTGGGGTAGAAACACTAGTTCACCAAAAACTCAACTCTTGATGCAATCATTGATAGACTTCAGCAACAAAGTAAAGGAAGGAAATTCCCAGCAGTTAGTTCACCATGGGTTGATTAGGATTCTCATTAAGGATGCCCTCCAAAGCCTCAGGACCCCCATAACATGGTTAGTCTTCAAAAACTTACCAACAGAGGATGAATTCAAAACCATCACCTATGATGTTAGTCCTTCTGTCAGTGAGGAGGAGACAAAACAAGAAGAAGAAGACACGGAGCTAGATGGGGATGAGATGGGTGAAGAAGAAACTAATACAGAGGAACATGTTGAAATAAGACAAGGAGGATGATGCTGAAACAAGAGGAGGACACAAAGGGAGAAACTGATGGAGATGCGAAAGAACAACAAAAGGAAGAAGATAAGAAAAGCAGAGAGCACATCTGCAGGAAAATAAATACCAACTAGCATATATGGCCAGCCTCTCCTTGGAGGCCATCTAGTGTAGGATGCCAACTAAATCCTATGCACTTTACCTCAAAGAACAATGGTTGCAATTTTAGATTACAACACTAGCACAAAGGGGCACCATGCCATTTTAGGATTGCAGACAGTTTATTGATCTTTGTGATCAAAGTGCACTAGAGGATAGGGCCAAAATGGCTGAGTTTTACTTGCAAAATATGGCCCTCACAGACATGAATATTTGGGATCCTAATGCAGAGCTAGAAGATCTACAATTAATGGTCTTGGCATCATGGATGAACCATGAGAAGTCAAGGGCTACAGAGATGAAAAGAATATTGGCCAGAGAGAAAAAATGAACCTCTTTTTTATCAGAGATGAACAATCAAATCCCATGGCCCTAATCAACACCCATAATGTAATGGTAAATGATCTTTAGCTAGCACCTAGATATCTTGCTTCCAAAGAGAAAGCAATTTCACATTTTGAAAATATGTTTAGGCTGCTAAGAGATGATAATACACATGCCTACTAAAGGAAATGGAACACACTACCACATAGCTTGAAGATCAAATAATATCACTCCCCTCAAAGGTTGAGAGAGGCACTCAACATGACACCTGTGTATAAGCAATCAATGCAAAGGTTGAAGGTCAATTGAATAGGCCTAAAACTCAGCCCACCACTACTCCTAGGGATGCTAGAAGGGAGAAAAGAAGAAGACGAAAAGAAGTAGTGGGAAGAAGTAGAAAGGAAAGCAAGCTTCTATCAACAAGAAGAAGAGACCACAGTAGAAGCATGGGATGTCAGAGAGGCTACCACAACCATGAAAGACATGGACATTGACTAAGTTGCTCAAAGGATGAGCAACACTTTCAGTAGGGGGGTGATGAGCCTCATCATTGAGTAATTATATGGGCCTTAATTGGCCTTAATTCACCTCCTAGCTCAGTTAAACCAACTATTCTCACAACTTATTACATACTTTTGATTATATTTTGTTTATGAAATGATTTAGAGTTGGATATGTTTCTTTGTGGTCTAATGTGCATGAAAAGCAAGAATAAAGGATAAAAGTAAGGAAAATGCAGGTATAAAGGATAAAAGCAAGGAACTATGGCAAAGACCTTGGTAAAACTAGAATGGGACAAGGGAGAGTAATTATAGGAGGTAAATCCTCCCCATTTACTACCCTTCCATTCAAATATTCCTCCACCAGCTCGGAGTGCAAACAACCATCACTTTGAAGACTAGAAGACAGTCAAGCAAGTGAAAAGGACAAAAACCAATTTTTCTTAAGTTTAGCATTTCATGTTGTTTTCTTCATTACTATAGTAGAGTAGCTCTCTCTTAAAATAGGTTTTCTCTCCTTCCATAAAAGAATTAAGCTTCTTCTGATCCTATAGAAGTTTGGCTTGGAACCCCTGGGGTCTCTTGCCAGACAAACATTAACAATAGGCAAGACCTCCACTTCTACTTGTGCATATATCACTGTCACCTCCAAGTTTGTACGAACCCTGGGTTGATAAGTAAAGCTGGTAGCCCTGGGAGTTGCAACATTATTGTTGCAATACCTAGGCTTATCACTCGTTGCTAAAAAAACAATATTATCACCATAAAGGAAACATGCTATGACTATACCAATGACCATGGGACCAACACAACTTCCATCTTCCAAACACTCTTATAACTTATCAATACATATGCTGAAAAGGGTGGGAGACAAAGGACACCCTTGTTTGACTCCAATATTGCAATTAATTTCTTCCGATCAACCCTTAATGGTCCTAAACTTGGCAATAAAATTCTCATACAACCTCATTACAACAACCCTCAACTCAAGAGGAACAATATATTGTTTTTTTTAAATAATTGCATTTTTTTAAAACCAATGTTTTTATTTTAATTTTTTCTTTTGTGTTTTATAAAATTGGTTTCTATTTGTATTTTTTAATTTAAAATGTTTATATTTTTATTCGTATGAGGTTTTCCGCTTTTTATCTTTGGTTTTTTTATTTTTGTTTTTTACAACAATATTAGGTTTTCAAAGGATGTCTTAAATGTTGCAATCTGAAACCTGAAAATTAATTTGGGGGTTGTTGATAATAACTCATTTCTATTTGATGGTTAATTTTAAGATTTTGGTTTCAAGGATCCCAGTTGTCAAGGTCATGATTTCAAGAAACTTGTAATTTTATTCTAGAAAAAGGGGTTGCTACTAAGAGCATATCCACTCAATTCAAGGGTTGATTTTAAGTTTTTGGTTGTAATGGTACTAGCTGTCAAGTTTGAATATTTCAAAAGAGTTGTAATTTTGACCTTTAAAAACAAAATTGGTGCTACTATTAGCATCAATTTTCAATTTGGGGGAATATTTTAAGGTTTTGGTTGACAACATTACAATGTTGTTAAGGCCATTATTGCAAAATGTGGTACTTTTAACTTAAACAAAAATAAAATAAAATAAAATAATATATCTAATAAATATATATAAAAATAAATTAGATGTTACTAGTATCACCACTTTTCGAAATGGGAATTGATTTTTGTGTTTTTCATCGAAAAAATATGGGTTTTTAATGCTAGAGTTCTGATTTTGAGGTCACAATTATCTTCAAGTCAAAAACTTTGTTCGCTATAGTGGTATAACAACTGAGAAGTGATCAACTATTTGTGGTGACCATGTTTGGGTTCATAACTCCATAGGTTACCATCTATGGGATTTTATTTCCATAGATATTGTCTTAAGGCATATCAACAAACCTAAAAATTGATAGGGCCAAAGGGGAAAATGAGGGAGGGGTCAACCATTTCACTCTTGAGTGCAACAAGGGGAAAAAGAGTCAGTACAAATGTTTTAGGAGCAAACTCTGTGGCAAATTCAAGAGGAAATTGAAATAGTGAAAGAGGCATTGAGACTTAAACATTGTTTTATCCATGATGCATATATCGATGATGAGATGGGGAATTTCATCCCTGATAATAGCAACAATACATTGGATTTATACTAACACATTTAAACTATAGTAGGCAAGGTGTTGATGGATAGGAATGTCTTGAAAATATTGTTACCAATGATGTCAAAAATAGGGGGAGACTACATATGTCCAAGATAAATATTGCAAGATGGAAATTGTATGAAATATTGTTTGGCATCAAAGATGTGGGGAGACTACAGATATCCAAGATAAAGATTGAAAAATGGAGAGTGTTGAAAATATTGTTTGGATACCCACTTTTTTTAATGTCCAGTTTGGAGATCTTATCTTTGAATACACTTTTACATTAAATATCTAGCTAAAGTGTAAGCATAGGATATATGGCTAAAAAACATATTCCAAGACAATTCCAACTGCATATGGAACTCCTTCTAACTCCATAAGAATGAGGAGATATGAAAGATTCTATCAAGTCAGGCCAACTAAGAAGTACAAGTCGACCCAACTAGTTTTACAAGTCAACCCCATAAGTGAATGGAAAAACATTATAAATAAAGGATAGATAAGTGCATTTGAATATCATCCAAACAAAAAGAGATATGGGGTGTGAAATAGAAGTTGGAGAATACCCTTGGGACATTAAAGTGGAGCGAAATTGTGATTTGTGAAGTGAAGGAGCCAACTTGACATTTTCGTTATAACTTTTATTTTGAAATGTTTTTAGACAGTGAAATTTGGAGGAGATGGATGTGATATCTTCATGTAGATGTTGTAAAATCTTCATAAATTGGTTCACTATATTTTTGGATATATGCCATGAGGAATTTAGGGTTCCTGAATGTGTAACAACTCCAGGTCGATTTTCTATGTAAATAAAAATAAGACCAAGGTCATGGGACACATTCCAAGTTGAATGGAGGGAAAAACACTATAGTGGGCATCACTTGTGGCTTATTGTTTAATATGGAAATTCGTAAAGGCAAGAGGAAATAAACGGAAATTTAATATGATAAATAAAGGAAAATAGGGGAAAAAGGAGATGAAGAGACATAAATATGCATGCAAGGGAAATTAGAGAGAAATTAGAGGAAAATGAAAGAAAAGGGAAAAGGAAAGGAGGAGACTAGACATCAATGATAAAAAGGCATCAAAGAAACAATTCACAACTTTTGTCAGTTCTAACTTTGATCATTTTCAGAAAGAGAGCTCTAAGGGAAGAGAGAGGAAGCACTTGGACAACCAAGCAAGCAAAGGAAAGTTAGGGAGCACAAGGAAAAGGTTGAAAAAGAAGCTACAACAATAGGACATTGTAGGTAATAGGTTGTATGTGTGAGTTCATTGATAAGATTGGGATGCATGGTACATGCATTTGTTTATTTGGTTTTTATGTTGTCATTGGCATGGTATTTTCCTAGATTGAAAATGGTTTTCAACATTGCCTTGTCATTTCCTGGATAGTCATGGTGTTGTGGGTTCCTTGTTTGGTTTAAGCTTTGGATGGTCGGTAGAATTTAGATCTTGGTGAGTTGGTCTCGGGAAATTCCCAAGGGTCAAGGGTGGAGATGGGCTTTCTCCTAGAACTCTTGATGGATGGGTGGAGATAGGAAAATTCCTCTAGGTATGGTGAATAAAGTTGGAGGCATCCAAGCTTGTTTGGCGTCAGTAATTTCTGGACCCATTTAGATGAAATCACTGTGGTTGAGGGTTGAGGTGGTTTGGCCTCTAGAAGCCAGGGTTGGTTATGTTTTTTATTTATCCCATGAGATCCCACATTCATGCTTGGAATATCGCACGGGGATGATTAGCTGAAAGAGAGATTTGGTTTAGCGCCATCTATGGTCAGGTGGTACGTGGAAGTCCCTAACTTGGTTGGCATTTGCATATGTTAATATGAGTTATTTTCTTATTGTGATCAATAAGCACATGTGTTGGTTATTGTGTTGATTTTATGACTGATTTGTCTTGGATTCACTCAGGTTATATGTTGGTTAAATGATATGCTTTTGTTATGGATATTTTTCATGATCTAATAAGCTATTAAAAGGTTATGTGAATGCATGGGCTAACTAGTGTTGTTGCAGCTAGTTTGAGAGGGAATTGATCCTTCTTGATAATACCTTGATGAAGTTAAGGATACTTGAACAAATATACATTCATGACCTGTAGATTATCATGTTTACCACATGTTTGACAAAAAAATATCATACGTTTGATTTGTTTGGGAAATATTTAGCCTTTGTACTTATCATATAGACTTGTCATCACTTCAAACTTGATTCTAGAAAGTTTTGGGTTGTTCTGGGTAGTGGCTTGTAGGATAGCTCTGAAGATGTGGCACTAACACCGTCCCTACATGCATGGAACTAGGAGATTTAGGTTGCAATCACACAGAGGGAGGCTTGTGTGTGTGGCTAGAACCTTCCAACCACACTCATAGTAGCTTATACGTGCAGCTCGGTTGTGAGCTCAGTTAATCATAAGTTCCAACTCAAGGTCTGAGAACCATGGGTTGTGGTATGACACCTAGCTGATCTGATGTCCCTAATAGGTTTTAGTAAGTTTTTGGTTAGTAGACCCCACTTCCATAACTAGAACTTTGATGTTGGGTCACATCATAGTAACTCTCAGCTCATGTTTATCTGGAGAACTTGTAAAAGATGGTAAATGTGGTATGGGTGGTACTAGAGTGAGGTTGCAGCACTGGACCTCAGGGTAAATGCTTATTGTTATGCATGCATGTCATTTATCTATGTTTTTGTCATGCATGCATGTTGGTTATTTATTTTTATTGTTATGATATCCATGTATGCATTGTTATGCTTGTGATGTTGTATCGTGTTAATCTAGATTGTTCGGTGCGGATGTAATAACCTCCCTTGGGATACCATGATGTATGTTTTTTATTTTGTTTTACATAGCTGAGAGTGTCATATTGCAGGACATAGAAGGCCAAGAGATGAATAGTAGAATAGTTGAGTATAGTTAATATGACTCTTCGTACAATCCAAAAGAGACCTTGGTAGGATGGGAAAAATCCTTGGAACAACAGGGAGAGGAACATTCTCTTGGTTTGGTAGACACATTAAGAAGTTGGAAGGTGGAAATTGTGAGTTGCAAGGCAGATAATGAGTGGTTCATTGAGGCACTGGAAAGGATTTTCAAAGCTCAATAAAAACAAGCCAAGGTTAATGCAGTGATTCTTCAGAGCCTTACATATTTGCAAAATCAAGGCTAGTTGGGGATTAGTTAGGGACATGAAGAAAAGACAAATGGTGCAGATGGAAGCATGTCTTGGAAGGAGTATTAGATGGACATGGATGATATAGTGATATGTGACAGATCCTTGGATACATCTAATAGGATGCTAGCACTAATGGATTTTATTCTAGCTTCAATTCCTAAAGACATAATCATAATCATCGTCGACATCCTTCTAGGAGGAGTGAGAGGGGGTAATTTCCAAAGGAGTTAAAGAAAGAAAAGCCTCTTACTTTTGATGGAGAAGTGAATAAATCCAAAGATGGAGAAGCATGGTTGCTTGGGACAAAGAAGTTCTTTAGATTACATGATTATTCATAGAACATGAAATCCAATATATACACTTCTAGTCTCAAGGGAAAGGCAGACATCTGGTGGGAGGATGTTAATCATGTCAAAGGCATGAAGGAAGAGGAGGTGATTTAGAATGAGTTTGAAAGACTCTTCAAGAAGTACTTTCCTGAGAGATATTATGATGGAAAGGCCAAGGAATTATATGAGCTCAAGGTGGGTTCCATGACAGATGAAGAGTACACTGCCAAATTTTTAGAGTTGTTGAGGTATGTGCCCTACTTAAAGGATGGAAAACAAAGGTCCAAAGGTTCATCAATGGAATGACATTAGAATTCAAGGATAATATTGAGTATGATGAGCCTTGGCCATTAGATGAATTCATTGGAAAGTTGAAGCATCTTTATGAGCATTCTATGTGCAAGCCTGAGTTGAAGACAAAAGGAAATTGGCATAAGAAGTAAGGAAGATCTCAAGATGTAGGTGATAAGGAAAATGTGGGACCTCACAAGAAGTTCAATGTAGCTGAGAGAGGACATGGGTCCTAGCCTAAGGAGTAGTAGAATAAAGGCAATGACAGGAAACGTTTGAGGTGTTGGACGTATGGTGGAGAGCATCGCGAGAGATATTGCCCATCACATCAGGGTGGTAGGCCTTAGATTTATAGTGCTTAGGAGGTGCAAACAGTTGGAGATGTAGGCGATAGTATTCCCCATATTTATGTAGTAGTGAATAATAGGCAGGAAGATCATTAGGCATCCATTATCGAGATGGAAGGTAATATTTGTAATAAATTTATTTCTATTTTGATTGATCCTGGATCAAATTATAGCTATATTAGTCTTGACCTGGTGGATACTTGTCGGTTGAATAAGGAAGTGCATGCATAATCTTGGTTGGTGCAGTTGGTTACAGGGACCAAGAGAAGAGTTCATCAATGGGTGAGATCTTGTGCATTTGAGCTTAATCTCATGCCTACATAAACACATCTAAACATGCTTCCTTTGGGATCATATAGAATGATTTTTGGCATGGATTGGTTATTCATTTACAAGACCAATGTGGAATGCTATGACAAGGCCGTTGAGTGCTTGGATGATGATGGAGAAAAAATAATCTAGCAGGGAAAGAAGAAGCCTACATCAGTGAGAATGGTTACATCTATGCAGGCCAAGTGTTGTCATAGGAAATAGTGTTTATTATTTATAGTTCATGTTTCCAGTGACAAAGTTAAAGGGGATGAGGATGATGAAGTCCTAAGGAAGTATTAGATCTTGCAGCAGTTTCAGGATGTATTTCGTGTAGAGATTCCAAATTTGTCACCTCATAGGGAAGTGGACTTTCGTATTGAGTTGGTATTAAGAGTAGAACCAGCATCTAAGGAACCATACATGATGAGCACTCTGTAATTGGTGGAACTAAAGTTGCAGCTTAAATAGATGCTTGATAAGGGATACATAAGGCCAAGTATATCACGTTGGGGTGAACCGGTGTTTTTTTTAAGGAAGAAGGATGGTACTCTCAGATTGTGCACCAATTATAGGAAATTGAACAAGGTGACTACAAGAGCAAGTATCATTTACCGTAGATTGATGATTTGTTTGATCAGCTGAAGGGAACTACAATTTTTTCGAAGATTGATCTAAGATCACGATATCATCATGTGCGCATCAAGGAAGAAGACATCTACAAGATTTCATTTCGTACAAGGTATGGGCACTATGAGTTTGTGGTGTTTCCTCTTGGTCTTACCAATGCTCCAGCCACCTTCATGTGCTGGATGAATAGTGCGTTGCATCCTTATCTAGATAAGTTTTTGATGTATTTGTTGATGATATATTGGTATATTTAAAGAATGAGGAGGAGAATGTAGAGCACCTGGCAACAATATTGAGATTGTTGAGAGAGCATCAGTTATATGCTAAGCTCAACATCAGCAAGTACAGTTTCTTTCAGACTTAGATTCATCACTCAAGACATGTTATTTCCAAGGAAGAGATAGCAGTGGACCCAAAAAAGATTAAGGCTATCATGGAGTGGATAGCTCTGAGGAAAGTGGATGAGGTTATCATTCATGGGACTAGCAAGTTATTATAGGTTGTTCATTAGGAACTTCTCAAAGATTGGCTATCCTATCACATATTTGCAGAGGAAATGGAAGAATTTTGAATGGACTGAAGAGTGTGCAACTAGTTTTAAGCAGTTGAAACATTTTCTTGCAAATGCTCCAGTTTTAAAGATTGCAAATCCTAATAAGGCATTTGTGGTTTGTATAGATGCAAGTAAGGAAGGACTTGGTGGATTCTTGATGCAGGAAGGGCATATGGTTTGCTATGAATCAAGGAAGTTGAATAAGCATGAGCAGAACTATGTGATTCATGACCATGAGTTGGCAGCTCTCATCATGTATTGAAGACATGGAGACATTATCTTCTTAGCAGGAGGTTCGTTTTAATGAGTGTTCATAGTGGGCTAAGGTACTTGTTTGAAAAACCCAATCTGAATGCAAGGCAAGCAATATGGTTTCCTACTCTTAGTGAGTTTTATTTTGAGATCAGGTACATCAAGGGCAAGGAGAACCGAGTTGCAGATGCTCTCAGTAGGAGAGTACACATGAATCACATTTCAACTGTGAGCTCTTATGGGACATATTCACAGGAGCGTATATTTCATGCAAGGCAGCGCAATGAGAAGTATTAGTAGATGAAGTAGCGATTGCAACATTAGGGTGAAGGTGATATGGATGAGGAGTATCACCTCACAGTAGATGGCTTGATCAGATTTAGGAGTATGATTTATGTACCAAATAAAAGTGAGCTAAAGAAGCTTATCCTGAGAGAGTTTCATGTCAAGCCATATTTAGGCCACTCGGGATACCTGAAGACTTTAACAACTATTAAGAAGTTCTATTATTGGTTGAAATTGAAGAAAGAGGTGGTTGAGTTTGTTGCAAGGTGCTTGAACTGTCAATAGGTGAAAATTGAATCCAAGCATCCAACTGCCCTATTACAACCTATTATGATTCCGGAATGGAAATGGGAGGTCATTTCCATGGACTTCATTACAGGTTTTTTGAGGACATCAAGGAAGCATGGCTCCATCATGGTTGTGGTTGACATACTGAGCAAGGTATCTCACTTCATTGCAGTGAAGTCTACTACTTCAACGAGTGAAGTAGCTTAGATCTTCATCAGGGAGATAGTGAGGTTTCATGGGGTTCCCAAGAAGATTGTATCATATAGAGATGTAGAGTTCACTTCCAAGTTTTGGAAGGTGTTGTTTGCAATCTTGGGATAGAGTTAGCCTTGAGTACAACTTATCATCCACAGGCAGGTGGACAGAAAAAGAGGGTTAACAGGATTCTTGAGGATTTGTTAAGGATGTATATCATGCATCAACAGAGGAAGTGGGAGGAATATCTTCCACTAGTGGAATTTTCTTATAATAATTGGTAGCAAGAATCCTTGAAGATGAGTCCATTTGAGGCTCTATATGGGCAGAGTTGTAATACTCCTATTAGCTATAGTGATCCAGTGAACATGGTGTTGATTGGACCGAATATGTTGGTTGAGATGGAGCAGGAGATGCAAGTTATTAGAAGAAATTTGAAGGCAACACACGACATGCAGAAGAGTTATGTAGATCAACATAGATCATTCAAAGCGTTTCAAGTTGGGGAGCATCTGTACTTGTGCATCAAGCCCAAGAGGAGCTCCTTGAGGATCTAGTCGTGTGCCAAGATGGCACCTTGATATTGCGAGCCTTTTGAGATCCTTGAGAGGATTGGACCAGTGGCCTACAGATTTACACTATTGCCAATAGTTAAAGTCCATGATGTTTTCCATGTTTCATTGCTTAAGAGATATCTGCAGGATGTTGGCCATGTGATTGATTAGTTTGTATTGCAGGTGGAACTAGATGGGGAGTTCCAACCAAAGCCACAATGCATATTGCAATGGAAACAAATCATGCTCTGAAATAGAGAAATAGAGCAGGTTAAAGTGCAGTGGAAACACTTTGGGCCCGATGAAGCTACATGGGAGATGGAAGATCATATATGGGAGTTATATCCTTTTTTATTTTCTAGTTGAAACAAATGAGTTTTGGTATATATGTGTGTGCCATTATAAATATCGCATCGAGTTGTGTTATAAAGCTCCAATGAGCGATATGTTTGTTATGTTTGTCATGGTTTTCAATAATTGTCATTGTAAATATTGCATTGAGTTGTGTTATAAAACTCCATAAGCAATATGTCTGTATGGTTATAAGTTTCCTATAACATCAAGGACGTTGTTCACCCAAGGGGGAGGGGTTTGTAACTCCCGCAGGTTGATTTTCTATGTAAATAAAAATAATACCAAGGTCATGGGACACGTATTCTAAGATGAATGAAGGGAAAAACACTATAGTGGGCATTACTTGTGTTTTATTATTGGCTATGGAAATTGGCAAAGACAAGAGACAATAAACAACAATTTAATATGATAAATAAAAGAAAATAAGAGAAAATGGAGATGAAGAGACACAAATGTGCATGCAAGGGAAATTAGAGAGAAATTAGAGGAAAATGAAAGAGAAAAAAAAAAAGGAAAGGATGAGGTTATACATCAATGTTAAAAAGGCCTCTGAGAAACAGTGCACAACTTTTGTCAATTCTAGCTTTGATTGTTTTCAAAAAAAGAGCTCAGAGGAAGCATTTAGAAAAACAATCGAATGAAAGCAAGGGAGCACAAGGAAAAGGTTGGAAAAGACGCTACAACAATAGGACATTGCATGTAACAGGTTGCATGTGTGATTTCATTGCTGAGATTTGGATGCATGGTACATGCATTTGGTTTTTTGGTTTCTATGTTGTCATTGGCATGGGATTTGCCTAGATTAACAGTGGTTTTCAGCCTTGCCTTGCCATTTCTTGGATAACCATGGTGTTGTAGGTTCCTTGTTTGGTTTAAGATTTGGATGGTTGGTAGACTTTGGATCCTAATGAGGTGGTCTTGGGAAATTCCCAAGGGTTAAGGGTGGATATGGGATTTCTCCTCGAACTCTTGATAGATGGGTGGAGACAGGAAAATTTTGTGTATGGTGAAGAAATTTGGAGGCATCCAAGCTTGTTTGGTGTTAGTGATTTCTGGATCAATTTAGGTGAAATCACTATGGTTTAGGGTTGAGGTGGTTTGGCCTTTGGAATCCCTAGTTGGTTTTGTTTTGATTTATCCCATGAGATCTCACATTCATGCTTGGAATATGGCACGAGGGTGATTGGCTGAAAGGGAGTTTTGGTTTAGTTCAATCTATGGTCGGGTGGTATGTAGAAGTCCCTGACTTGGTTGGAATTTGCATATGTTAATATGAGTTATTTTCTTATTGTGATCAATGAGCACATTTGATGGCTATTGTGTTGATTATATGATTGATTTGTCTTGGATTCATTCTAGTTATATGTTGGTTATAGGCATGGTTAAATGGTGTGCGCTTGTTATGGATCTTGTTCATGATCTGATAAGCTATTGAATGGTTATGTGAATGCACGGGCTAACTAGTGTTGTTGCAGCTAGTTTAAGAGGGCATTGAACCTTCTTGATGATTCCTTGATGAAGTTAAGGAGACTTGAACAAATATGCATTCATGACATGTAGATCATCATGTTTACCATATGTTTGACAAAACATTTATCATATGTTTTACTTGTTTGGGAAAGATCTAGCCTTGTTACTTATTATATAGACTTGTCATCACTTTAAACTTGATTCTGGAGACTTATGAGTTGTTTTGACCAGTGGCTTGTAGGCTAGTCCTGGAAATTTGGCACTAATTTCGTAGCCACAAGCATGGAACTAGGAGATTTCAACTACAACTGCACGGAGGGATGCTTGTGTGTATAGCTCGAGCCTTCCAACGGCTCTCACAATGGCTTATGCATGTGGATGGGATCTGAGCTTAGTTAAAAAGAAGTTTCAGCTCAAAGTCTAAGCATGAGGGGTTGTGGCCTGACACCTAGGTGATCTAATGTCCCTGAGAGGTTTCGGTAAGTTTTCAGTCAGTAGACCCCACTTCCATAACTGAAACTTGGATGTTGGGCCACGTCATAGTAACTCTTAGCACATGTTTACCTAGAGAGATTGTAAAAGCAGGTAAATGTGGGATGGGGTGGTTACATAATTCTCTTGAAATATGCTTCAAACAGGTCAGTTTGACATTTTCACTATTACTTTTCTTCTGGAATGTTTCAAATCGTGAAATTTTAAAATGATATAGGCGAGATCTTCATGTACATTTAAAAAAAAAAATAGATATTGGTTTGCTATACTTTTGGAGATATGATTTTAAGAAGTTAGTGTATCTGAATGTTCCTAAAATATGTTTCAAATAGGCGAGTTTGGCATTTTTTCTATAACATATTTTTTTCAGATGTTTCAAATTGTGAAATCTTGAGAAGGAAAAGATGAGATCTCTAGGCACTTAAGGTAAAAATGTCAAGCTTTGGTTTTGTATAATTTCCGAGATATGCCTTATGGAAGTTAGTGTTTTTGAATAGTGCTAAAATCAGTTTCAAACAAGTGAGCTTGGGATTTTTCTTGTAACTTCATTTTTGGGATCTTTTCAAATAATGAAATTTTCAAAGATCTAGAGAAACATATAGAGGTCCCTCGGGTAAGAAGTTCATAATCAAATTTGTAAAATTGGATACATGGCATGTTGCACAAGTTCGTTCCTAAGAAGAAGCGAAAAACAACAAGTGTTGGGAGTAGACCTAGTGAAGGAAACAAACATGCATAGTAAATGATGAATTAGCTAGCAAACCTAGTGCGAGTAAAAGCAACAAGCAAACTCACTAAAGTAGATTGGTGCATATGATTTTTTACAACACTGGAGATTGGTGTCTCCAATAAATTGTTGCTTGTGAATATCTGTAATGACAGAAATTAGTATCTCCAATAAATTAGTGTCTACAAATATATGTAAAATAAAAATTAATTTCTACACTAAATTAATACCTAAAAGAAAATATACTGATGGTAAAAAATTCATTAATTTTCTTCCAAAAAAACAAACAAAACAAACAACTTTACTTCGAAATGTTCTAACCACATCAAAATTTCAATCGAAGATAAATGCTATTTATAATAATAAAAACAAATCTAGCCCACAATTCGATTTTATCTCTTTATTCTTTGCACCCATCATCTTTTTCAACTTTTTGTCTTACGTATCATTATGTTTCCACCGCTATAATATTTAAAAGGCTCCACTTTCTTTGGTCGACTTAACTATTCTATTATAATTTTGAACATCAGAACATTTAAAAACCTTTATCTTCTAGGAATCATCTGTTTGCTTTTAACATTTAATTTTAAAGATTATATTATCTAAAAAGCTACATGATCCTTCCATGAATCTTAGAAACCTTTACAAACTTTGAGAATATGCCAAAAGCATACAACCCCCTGCCTAAGAAGAAAGTCTACTGGATGTTGTTCAATCACTCTCTGCCTACATGTATGGATTTATGCATCAAATTTAACAAAGTATATTCAAGATTCCAGCACCTCCTCTTGCTTATTTTACGTCATGATGTCACGCGTTACGTATTTTATAATATATTAAATCAAATAAAAATCTTTTAAGACAGATCAAGAGAGAAAAGCAAAAAGAATCGGAATAAATGTTGTGGTAGTTGACATATAAACTATCAAATTTGAAGTTCAATATACACTCAAAATAGTATAGTAGTATATAAAATATTGTGGGATATATATCATTGAAGCATAGTAGAATATGTAATGCTGTTATGCATTTATAATAGTCTAATATTAAAAAAATAAAAAATAAAATATGTAGTAATATTTCTAATGGGTGTATATTAAAAGAAGATAAAGATAAAGAGTATTGAAGATATTTAATATTTCAAATTTAACAGTTTACATTTTAGTTGTGATAATTTTAAATGTATTATGGTTATAAAATTATATATATATATATACATATATATATGTATATATATAATTATTGTTATTTAAAAAGTTATTATTTTTATATATAAAGATTGTTAATTTTTTTATTCAGATTTATTTTTTCAAAAAAATCATATTAAGTATACTGTTGCAATGTTTTAAAACTTTGTTATTGTAATTTTTTTATAAATAGTTACAATAAATTAATAACACCACATATTTATATTTTTGGTATACAAAAACTTTTTGACAATTAATGACACCACAGACTTCTTAATGGTATACAAAAATCCTTTTTTCAAGCAATTAATGAAACCACACACTCCTTATTAGTATACACTAACTCTGTCAGATAAGCAACCTATATACATGCAGTGATTTAATGTTTATAGCCAAAATTATACAAAACTCAATCAAACCTAAATTTCTCACAAAAATTTTATCCAAAAATATCTCTCTCCCTCAACTTTTCCCATTAACCAATTACCTAATAGAAACTAAATCCTATTATCCATACGTGCTACTCTATTGTTTAAAAAAAATATGATTTGCTACCCTAACACATGCGTATTATTCCAACCAGGGTTTCAATCACTTAGATACTTTCAATAATATCAATAATAGGGTTTCAATCACTTAGACACTTTCAATAATAATAGTGAGACATTCCATAATTCCGTTCCCATCAGAGAATTCAAAATGGAGCACGTTGATTTGTTGTGTGCTTCCCTAGTATTTTTTAAATCGAGACTTATTAATAACATAAATCCGAGAAAAGGGCTTCTGCACGTATTTGTATTTGGAGTCTTTAGCTCGGAAGAATTGCCCAAACAATCAAAAGTGGTTGGAATCAGGACAAAATTTTTTCAAAATTTTTTGTAAAAGTAATGTTTGAATCATATTTTTGATGGTAGAAATAGATTGAGCCTCATTAAAAACATTTAAGACACCTAAAATTTTGAAGTTTAACAATTATAATTTAGATTTACAAAAATCCTTACCGAATTTTCTCAAAATATTACCTGAATTTCCATAATTTTCCAAACAACTCCTCTCCATTGTTATCAAAAGAGGAATTTTCAAGATGCGAGAGCGACGTTCTGGAACAAATGAACGCTATCCACAAAATCCCGTGCACTACAGCGCATCTAAGGTTCCAAGCACTTGCAAGTTGGCATACAATGTTTTGAAAGACAAAAACAAACTAATTGTGACATGTGCTCATTACAGACGATCGAAAATGTCAGAAATTGGGATGAGTGCTTGCTTTTCGAGTTTTATTTTCTACATGTTGACCCGGTGCAGTAAAGCGCATCCAAGGTTTCAATCACTTGCTAGCTGTGCAAAGTGGCCTTTCAGGTATTTCAAACAAACAAACAAATTGTGACACGCACTGGATCCCATTACAGACTTTCGAAAATGTAGCAAATTACTTTGGGTGCTTCCTTTCGAGATTTATTTTCTTCAAAAATTCACCAAAAAGGGCAAAAATTGCAGCTTATAAGAAGGCTTGCGCACTCATTTGTATCATGTACTACTTCTCTTTTGGTGCCTCATTAGAATTCTAGTGAAGGCAAACTCCGAATCAGGGTAATGGAGTATAAGCAAGCTGCATTATTTTGTGCGCTCATGGCAGGGCCTGTCAGTAGCACTGGCAGGACCCAAGAAAAAATGGCGAGGTCTCTGACAAAAAGGGGGGCCATAAAAGGACAGATATTTGCTGATGTAGCCGCATCAGTTCTGGCAACGCCCAATGCCCTTAAAAGGAGGGGAAAAATGCTGGCCAAAATCATTCGTTCTTCCTGCAATACCTGCTGCCCTCAAAAGATCTATCCCACTACATGTGGGCTGGACTGAAGACTGGAAAGGTGAGGCTCTGAATTGCAGCCAACAATTTAAACGTTTTGCAATAAACAGAGGTCAGCTTTTTTGGGAGGTTCTTGTAATTTCTTGCCAGTAAATGTATAGAGATCAGCTTTTCTGGGGCAGAGCTATAAATGTACAGAGATCAGCTTTTCTGGGGCAGAGCTATAACTGTACAGAGATAAGTTTTTTGGGGTTTATATTATCAATTTTCTATTTTCCTGTGTATAGAACTCTCAGAGTGGGCGCAAGTCGCTCAGAGGGCCAGCATGGCCCTGAATGGTAGTTGTAAATTAATGTCATTGGAGTTCATTAATCTCCTCTGCGCCCAGCACTGTCCAGTTAATTTTACAGGGTTTGCTTGTATCTTTGTATATTATGTTGTAGTCTATTGTATTTAGATGGTATTTCTCCTCCAAGAATGCGTTGGAGGTGGAAAAGTGTGCCATGATTTTTCGGTTCTGGTACAATCATGCTCGACTTTTATGTAAAAAGGAACCAGAACAAAAGCAAAGAAGAAAAAAAAAGGTTTACCATGAGTAATCCAAAATTCTGTATATGTGATCAATGGTTAATTTTTTATTTCGATGGGTAAAGGTTTTCAGTTTACATGTTTTACTTCTTTTAATGAAATTAAATTACAAATTGACGTATATACAGACATGCTTCTTACTCTGGTCCGGAATTCCCACATCTTTTGACATACAACAAGCCCCTAGGATTCATCGTCATTTCAAGGTCTAAAATCCCCCAAGAATAGTGTTCTTGTGTACAAAAGTTCTGGAAAACAATTCTTACTCGGACTCGTCCTCTCAAACTGCCAAAAAAAATCATCTTCATGTTAAATTTTGTTGAGTCGGATTGCCATGACTTCACTTCAATCTCGTCTCTGGTAACTTGCGCTGGGAAAGAATTTTGAAAATTCGGAAAGTTACTAATGCTATGATGATATAACAATAGTTCCAGCACCTGCTGCAATCTGCTGCAATTCATTACATATAGGCTTCAGTTGATAAATATCAATTGAACTTGTTCTTATGATTGTGGTTGACACGTTCCAGAACATCACTGCCACAGCTTTGGAGATTTCTCTTTTCAAGTCACCAACGCTCCGATGCATTTACTTCTGCCTGTGTTAAATGAGACCTTGATGCTTAACCATATTTGCAGGGACTTCAATTTTTTTCTCCCTGTACAGTAACAACAACTTTTAACCAGCAAGGAAAAACAAAAATTATTTCACAGATTTTAATAATAGGACATTGCCCAAACCGAATGCTAATTTTCCATATGTATTATAGAATAACTGTAGGCAAAACGGTGCATTTGCTTAAAAAGAATGCTTTGACGTTTATATGTAGTATGTACCATTAAAGCTGTTCGAAAACCTCTGTCAAAGAAGTAGCAGAAACTCTGCATAAACAGTGAAAACGTAATACAAAAATAATTTTAGCAGAGTATAAATTAAGTATAAGATTATGAATGGAGAAACCTCTTACATGATTACAAACTCTGGGACAATATTAATGGAGAGAAGAACAATTTACAAAGTTTGGTTACGGAGAAATAGTTGCACCTTAATGTTAGTGGCGAGGATTTACAATATACATCCTCTGTTCAGTGTCGCATCTTGCTGTGACTGCAGCATCCTTCTGCCTTCTGCCTTTTCTCTATGTGGCAAGGCATACAACGTACATCCTCTGTTCAGTGATGCATCTTTCTGGCTTCCGCCTTCCCTCTATCTCTTTGTCGCTGTTTCTTTGCCTGAGAAACTCTATCTCCTTGTCGCTGTTTCCTCTTCACCTAAGAAACTTTGATTTAATACTACAGAATTAATGTTTCTTACTTTCCAGTCATTTTCGCATGACTGTCTGACATGTGAGAGATCCTCTCTGGGTTATAGATATCTCTGATCTGATCTTTGCACTTCCAAGGTATAAATGTTTTTATATCAAAATTTTCTGTTTTATTTTGTAGGAAGAAAATGGTTTCAAATAGTTTTAAAATATTTTGAAATCAGTTTAGATCTATTTTAAACCAGATCTATCAAGTAGCAAGAGGGATCAAATCTTTTGAAGTACAAATTTTTTGAGTGCAAAATTCCAGGAAAGTTTTACACCTCGAGATATTTGATACCTTTGGATGCTTAATAGATCTAGGGTTAAAATGGATCTAGCCTCGTTATATAATATTGTGTAATATCTATATTTGTATGTGTGTCTCTTTCTTATTCTCTCTTTCTATCTCACTCCCAAACATACACACTCTCTCTCCATATCAATCTATCTCTATCTCCTTCCTTCCTCTCCCTCTCCCTCTCTTACCTTTCTCTCCCCCTCTCTCTCTCCATCTCTCCCTTGTCACTCCCTCTCTCTCTCTACCTTTCTCCCTCTATGTTTTTCTTCTTTCCTCCTACCCCCATCACTGTCTCCCCTCCATCTATGTGTCCCCTCTCTCCATCTTCCCCTTCTCTCCATGTCTCTCTCCTCTCCTCTCCTCTCTCCCTCACTCTCTCTCCATCTCTCCCTTGTCACTCCCCCTCTCTCTCTACCTCTATCTCTCTATGTCTTTGTTCTTTCCTCCCACTCTCTCCCCCTCCAACTCCATATCTCTCTCTCCTTCTCTCTCTTCCCTCGTCTCTCTCTCACCTCCCTCTTTCCTTCTCCGTCTCTCATCATTTCTCTCTTTTTTCCTCTCTTTCCCTCTCTCTCACCTCCATCTTTCTCCCTCCTCCCATCTCTCTCTCTACATCCTCAACTCTATCACTCTCTACTCCCCTTCCCACCTCCCCCCTCTATTAAATTATATTGTAAAAGAAAATACAATAATGAAAAACTTAAAAGAATCATGCACTATGTTTCCTCTATTATTGTTAGTCACTTTGTTTGCTCTAATTATTTGGATTCTTACTTAAAATGTATCTATGCTAGTTCTTAATAATATTATTTATATTATATAAATTTCACATCTTTATATATTAAAGTATTCTCATTTTTAATTTTATTAGTAGTAAGGAGCTATTTCTTTTAGATTTAATGAAAAAATGTTATAAAATAAAATATTTATAAAATATTTTGATTGTGAAATAAGTTATGGTTTTTGGGCATGTGGTATTGATGAGCCATGGCCCATGGTATTGTAACAAAGGCAATTTCTAAGTTAAGAATATCCATGGTAAAGTGGGTGAATATTCATGGTAAAGAATCTTGTTATAAAATATTTTAATTGTGAAATAAGTTATGTTTTTTTGGAATGTGATATTAATAAACCATGATATTGGTCCACGGTATTATAACAAAGCCTATTCACAAGTTCATAATATTAATGATAAAGTGATATTGTTATAAAATACTTTGATTGTGAAATAAATTATCATTTTTGAACATGTGGTATTGATAAGCTAAAATATTAGCACATGATATTGTAACAAAGTTTATTAACAAGTTAATACCAAAATAAATATATAACCAATTGAATTTTATTATTTTTATTACTTTAAATTTTTATTATTAATTGACCCCATTTAATTTATATTATTTTTAACTTTTTATTTATTACTTTTAAAAACCAACATCTAAATATATCCCTTCATTCTCATATCACTTTTAATTTTTAATTATTTTTCGTTAAACCTATATTTAAAATTATTTACATAATTACTTTACACCGGCGTCTCAACCCAATCAAAACATTCTCCAATACGAATGTTATTTCTATTCATAATAAAATAATTGCACGCGAAACGGTGTGATTTCTTGGAAAAGCACTGTCACGTAACGTTTATATGTGCCATTCAAAGTCGCTAATCAGCAATAGCAATATCTGAACAGCTAAAACAAAACAAAAACCGTGGGTGAACAATAAAAGCTTACAATTCTCAGGAAAATTATTTTTGTTGAATAGGGTTTTTTTCAAAAAATTTAGTCAAATTTTTTTTTTATAGGGAAATAGATTTAGCACCCTCGAAAGCTTTAAGACAGCTAAAATTTTAATTTTAATAGTTATAATCTAGATTTCCCAAAATTTCTGTGTAATTTTGATCAAAATTTCTATATTTTCCAAACAAAATTATAACTCATTAAACTACTCTACTCTATAAACAAATCCAGAATATGATTAAACACAACTATAAGTGCAGAAAACCCTTGGTTAGTTAAATACTTCAGGACTATATACTACTAATAGGAGAAGAATGATTTACAAAGAAATAGTCTTTTTGCACTATAATGTTGGTGAAGGGTTTACAATGTATATACTATGGAGCTGTGTCACGCTGTGAATGCATATGTTTCCGGTTTGTCTTTATTTCCTCCCGTCTCACCCTCCAACGCTGCTGGAGAAACTCTGATAAATATTGTTGAGTTAATGTTTGCCCCTCCTCCACAGTTTTTCACATACGCATCCGACCTGTGGTTTGTTGATCTCGGTTCTGGTCTTTACACTTGCATGATGAGAATATTTTGATACCAAAATCATATGTTTAAATCTCTGACATGTGGGTCATGGATCTCTGTTCTGAGCTTGGCATTTCCAGGATGTAAGTGATTTAATACTGACATTATCCCTGTAAGTGTTTTAATACTGAAATTATTTGTTTTAACCAATGTTGCACATATGGCTCGCGAACTTGGGAACAAACTCAGGAAAGCCTCGGCTAATTAAAAAAAACTAAAAAATATTTTCTTCTTTTTTTTAATGCATAAAAGATAATTTAGGACATTTCCAACGGAGTTGTCTATAATGTGACTTTTTGGAGATTCCGGTGACGGAATCCGGCGGAAGAAATGAGGTTAAATCTTGATTTTTAGCAGTTAAAATGGTTTTTTAACTGCATATTTGGATTCAACGCCCTGAAAAACCCCTGGGAGCCATTGATTGTGCAGAAGCTAGCTATCAAACTTGGGATTCCAATGAATTGCTGCCGGATTTTGACCAGAAAAATCGGCCGGAAAGGCTTTCAAAAAGTCGAGTTATAGACTACTGCATTTCCAACACATGCAAGTTATAAAACAATGGTTTACACAAGAATTCATAATATCATCTCATAAAATATAATCACATAATAACATAATACAATTTATATAATCACATAACATAATACAATTTATATTTGTATTCAATTTTTTTAAAAACAAATTGAAGTATGATTTTATAAACCAATTATAATTTCAATTTTTTTAAAAACAAATTGAAGTATGATTTTATAAACAAATTATACATGAAATTATAGACGGTAATAATTAGTAATTTCTAAGTTATAATAAAATTAGAAAACCAATCAGTGTAGATTCATCTTAAGTCTAGATCTACCAAGTTTTGTTCTGGATCTTTTGAGATGCAAACCTCTTTTTAAAATGAAAAGAGATTTGATCCTTCTGTACATTCGGAGTTATGATGAGTCTAGGTTGGTTTAATTTCCCTCTTTAAATAGGTTATATTCCACATGAATACCATGAGTCAATACCATAGATCTAAGCTCGTTTAATTTCCCACTTTAAATAGGTTATATTCCACATTAATACTATAGGCCTATACCATACCATAGATTCTCAATACCATGAGTCATTTCTATTATTTTTATTTTTATATGGTTATTTTTATTTTGTTAATGTTATTTATTTATTTATTTATTTTTATAGTGTTTACATTACATCACATTTATCTTCGTATTTAAATTAATTAATTTATTTTTATATAATTTGACCTGGTCAAAATGTTAAATATTACATTACAACATCCCTACCATGTTATTGTAAAAACAACTTATTTGCAAGTTAATAATACCCATGGTAAAATGTGGGTGAATATATATGGTTAAGAATCTTGTTATATTTGTAAGTTTATTGAAGAATTACATTTTTATGTGCTTATTAATTAAAATTGAATATGGCTACACAATCAATTTTTTTTACATTGCATCTACTCAGTACTTTTTGCTTTTAGATTTAAGTTAAATTATGTTCTAAAAATAAATTAAACTAAAATATTTAAAAAATTGTTGACATACAATTTTTCTTACATTACATCTAACGCATATACATCTCCCTAACCAAAAATAGACAATGTCTAAATGTGCAATGTCATGTTGCATGCATCAACATGAGGACGCCTAGAATAAGCCCTCAAGGAGCTAGTGCCAACATCAATGGGCTCAAACAACAACTATGAGGCGAGTGTATATGGAGCTTCCATTTGAGAAAACGGCAAACGTAAGGGATCATATGTCTCCTCATCAAGCCAACTCAAATCATAAGTAGGCAACTCCTCCACAACCCATTGAGACTTTAGATCAATGTCATCCAATACAATTGGATCTAAATCCTTTGGACACATTTGTTTAGTGAGCAAATGAAGGTTGTAGTGGATGTAGACCAATTTCTCAACTGCACATGCTCCACCTATTACACTTGTTGCTATGGGTATGCTCAAACACTGACCAATTGTGCTCACATCCTGAAGCGCTACAAGGTGGCTTAGAACTTTGATTACAAATTTTTGCAATTCTAGTGCCTCAAACCCATAATCTAACCACCAACTCGCTGTAAAAAACAACAAAATTGTTTAGAGTGTTGCGAATTGCAGTGTCAAACTTAAAAAATTTATATAATTTTAAAAATGAATCTTACACATCATTTTCTTATCCCTGAGTCGTATGCTTGAGATAAATCCAAACATGTCAAATGCTTACTCTTTAGCCAATTCAATGTCTTTGAATTGCCAATCATAAATTGTCAACCAAGGTGCGTAGATTGTTGAAGTACATGCACACAATATGTGCTAGAAGTTATTCGATATGTCATTATGTATTTGTTAGGATCTAAAATTAATATGGAGGTGGTGTTTGTTAATTAGCTAATTTCTTGGAAGTTAATCTCTATTTAATTAGTTTATGGATGATATGAGAGTGATCGTACTTGTATTAAATTGTTTTGAGATTTTTTATCTTGAATCTTTATGTTGCGACTTCTAATTCACTAAGTGCAAAAAGAAATCTATTTTATCAATTGTGAAGAAATATTGTCTGAACTCAATTGTCTAGGAGAAAACTCTCACACTTTTACTTATTCAATTTTCATTCAAACAAGATATTTCAAACAACATCTATACTATGAAATAAACACGCTTGAACTATGCTAGATAATAAGCAAATGAAGTAACCATGTAGTACCAGGTATAAAGCAATTCAAATGACGGACTAAGTTAGGTATGAAGCAGATAAAAGTACCTATGCAAATAATGATTCATTAACGAATTCACTATGTTGCATTTTCACACAAAACAAAGTATTCAAGGAATGAAAAAAAATCGAGTTGCAAATGGTTAAGACCTATCATTGTTCATAGGGGTCCTCCACAAATTAGTTCACAATCTTCAATCAATGCAATGCATACACACCAACCCAATTCTATTGCTGGCAAACAAAATTCACGCACTGTTTCAAAATTACATCATTCGGCGCACACCCAAATCACAGTGCGAACATAAGTTTTATAACAGGTCCCTGGCATAACAGCATGAGCAATTTAAGCCTAATATCTTTATCTTAGCTACACTATATCGCTAAATCTTCAATTTTCTATTTTGAAAGCAAATTGATAAGATTTTGATTGAACTCAGATTTCGTTTCGCCGACAATCCTGCAGTTGACTTGGAGTTTGCCCGTGATCTCCCGCGCTTATCTTAATGAATAATTTCAAGGGGATAGGAAGGAATCCACGAGGAAACCATTCCCTATCCATTTGCATCCTTCAGTGCTGACTTGGAGCTTCCGAACCTAGCAAACAATGGAGGCAGCTACAGAAATCTGGATTAGCTGTGGAAACAGACCGATTCGGTAGCTAATTGCATTCTTTAACAAAATAATAGGGTATAAAGTCAAACATGAATAAGAAGACATATTATTGCATACCTTCATCAAAACTTGGTGGATATGGATTTATTTAGGTGGTAGATATATAAGAAAAGAGAGGAATATTATGTAAAAATGGATGTCATGGTAGGACAATCTTCGGACTATACATTCCCCTAAATTGGAGATTTTGTATGTCCTCATACACTTCTTCCTTGTCATTCATTTGTGCCTTCTGCTTATCACCTCCAACTTTCATTGTTTTCTTCTTTCTGGCAATCATTGGCATTTTAGGTTTCCTCATGAGAATTTTGTATTTTAAGCTGATAATATCTCTTTGCATAATTCTATCTTCCTTCTTCAACTTTTTGTTTTTCTTATACCATAAGCTCAGATGAAGGATGAGATTGTCACTTTTTGCAATCTGGATCTCACTTTGTGTCTTCAATGCTTGATTCTCATTCTTGAGATATCAGTTCAACGTTTCTAATTCAAAGATCTCTTGCTTTAAGATGTTTGAGGTTGATTATTCATTTACCTGGTTGCTCCCTTCTCGAGGACTCTGAATTGTTTCTTTGGTTGTTGTCTCTCTCCTTTTCAATGACTCTATATAGTCATATATTTCCTGTTGAACATGGTCAATACCCAGACTATGCACTGGGCTTCTTAGAGGTGAGTTGTATGATTGTGGTGATACTCTCGGTGATGATCTCGGTGATGATATCGGTGACCCTTTTGGAGAACTTTCAATGTTTCCAATTGGCTCATCCTCTGTTGGTTCATTCTCTGTTGGCTCATTTTCCGTTGGCTCATTGCCCTCAAGGTCAATGTACTCTGTAATTTTTTAGATTGTCGGTGGAACTGTGCTCAACCTTGTACTCCTCCTCAATCTTGAGGTTTGTATTTCCTGTACTTTTCTTCTTTTATTCTATGACCTTTCTCCTTGAGGAGGGGGCTTAGTTTGTGAGAATTCTTCTTTACTTTTGTTGGCTTTCTTTCCTCTAGGGTTTCCCCTCTTCAATCTCTACAAAATCTTCACTGTAGGCAGCTCTTCTTCTGATACTTTTGTATGAGTTTGAGGTGCCTGCTTCCTTATGATTTCTATGGTTCTCTTTCTTTCTTTGGGGGCCCTGCTGCTACTTACTATTTCTGGGGATTTTTCTTCAAAGTGGTTCCTCACTAGGAAACTCTCCCAGTTATCCCCTATAACTTGGAGATGAAATTCAACCAATATTTTTATCAGGCCATGATGATACATTGTGTTTTCTATACGTTGAATTTTCTTCTAAACGTTTGTAGACATTTTCTTGAGACTATTTAAGAGGAAGTAGGGAAGGTTCATCTGGTGATCTTCAAGGAAATGCATCATTATCCTAACATGATAAAAATACATTTGCCCAAACCTACCCTCACAAGTGACAAACTTTTGAAGCACAAGTAATAAGTTTCTCCATTTATTCTTAAGAGCAGTGCTGGGAATACCTTTCTTGTAGATAGTAGTGTCCATGTTCAGATTTTTGAGGAAGACCTTCCAATCGTCGTCATCAATTCCCCTATTCTTAAACCATTTTTCCCCACTCCTTGGTAGCTTAGTAACCTCCGCGATCATGGACTCTATTATGGTGAGCTTAATGTCTCCTATTTTGACCTTAGTCCCATCAAATGAGTGTGCAAATGTCTTAGTTACTTCCTTGTGAAAACCATTGAATTTTTCAATGAACTTCAGCCATTGTTTCTTTTGTAGCAGCTCCTTAGTCGATGGGTACCCCTCCAAGCATTGCTTTCCTGCTGGCTCGGTTCGAACAATTATCCACATTATGAAGGATGCTTTGCCTCAAAGACTGGTTATCTTGACAAGAAAATGGAGCTAGTAGGGTTTGCTAAGTGGCGGAAAGATGGAGTAGCTATGAAAGTTCAGAGGAGTGTAAGAATAGGGAAGAACAGGTGAATTATCATAAGGGTTATAGGAATGAATCCGACCGTTAGGCGCATTTAAAGCGATGATTTGGTAATTACTTTGGTGGATTTGGAATGGGGATGTGACATGACTTTTAAGTGGTGGCATATGATATTTTTGTTAGGCGGCCATTATAATGATTGAATTTTAATGTCAGGTAGTACTATATGTTCTTAATCATATATACAATATAACCTTCCCTATTGTTAAATTAAAGTAGCACGTAACTTTGATCTCTTTTGCTAACCTTATTTGTTGTCCTTTGATCCCCTGCAAGTACTTTGCTCTGCCAGTTGTCCTTTAATCCAAATCACCAAGTGTCCTTGTAGGCTCAAGAATTTATTAGGCTACAGAAACTTGTCATAGCTACGGAAAGTTGTCCAAGCTGCGGAAAGTTGTTGATTTTGTAGCTGTGAAAGAAGAGTAGGGACTTTATCAGATATATATATATATATATATATATATATATATATATATATATATATATATATATATATATATATATATATATATATATATATATATATATATTATATTTATTTTTTTTATTTTTCTTTTTTTCTTTTGAAACGAAAATTTGAAGTGCCAATAGAAATTGGTTTTCACTCTAAATTTTATGTATAAACCTCACAACAACATGTTGGTTTTCATGTTTATATCTTTTTTTTTCTTCATATATATATATACTATATTATATATATATATATATATATATATATATATATATATATATATATATAGATATGTATGTATGTATGTATATTCTAAAAAGTAAACTGAGTAAAAATTTCTAAGGTGGAAAAGAAGAAGAATTATTCTTGACCATCTTCAGTTCTGAATTATCTTGAAATATTTTAACAAATTCCTCTTTTGTTAATGGCTTCTGGTAAAGCCTGAGTCAGTGTCCATTTACTAATAGAGGAGTTTTCTCTTCATCAATAGTCCTAATTCTAACTGCACCATTGTCAAGGACATTTTCAACTTCATAAGGTTCAAGCCAATGGGTTTGGAATTTCCCTTGAAAATTTTTGAATTTTGAATCAAAGAGCAATGCCCAATCTCCCAGATGAAATTTCCTTTCTTTAATGTACTTATCATGCCATCTTGATCTCTATTGTTGAACTAAGCTAGTTCTCTGGAAGGCCTCTTGTTTGATTTCATCGAGCTCATTTAGTTGTGTCATCCTTTGCTTCTGGGCTTCTGACAAGTCAAGATCTAACTGGACTGATGTCTTAGAGGTCTAGATCTGGAACTCTATCAGAAGTAAGACTTGCTTCCCATAAACAAGTTCATAGGGAGTATGCCCTGTAGTATACCTCCATGTAGTTTTGTAGGCCCATAAGGCTTCTGGAAGCTTTTCCACTCAGTTTTTCCTGTGTAGATGTACGGTCTTGGTAAGGATAGCCTCAATCACCTTATTTGTGGACTCAACTTGTCCATTGGCTTATGGATGGTATGGATTGGACTTCCGATGTTTTATCTTGTATTGGTCCACAAGCTTCTGCACTAGTCTGGATGTGAACTATGTTCCTTGATCTGTTACAATTTCTCTTGGGACACCAAATAAGTAAAAATATCCTCAAAAAAAAATGAAACTACAACATTTTCAATAGCAAAAGGAAGTGCTTTAGCTTCTACCCATTTAGTGACATAATCAATACATACCATAACATACTTCTTTTGTTTTGAAAGTGGGTTGATTGGTCCAACAAAATCCAGTGCCCATTTTTCAAATGGTTCGATAAGTACATGTGGTTGCAATGGCATTTCATTTGAAAGAATAGGTTTACCCATTCTCTGACAATTGTCGCATATTTTAACATATTCCTTAGTGTCCCTGAAAATGAAAGGCCAATAATATCCTAAAAGCAAGACTTTGTAAGCAGTTCTCTTGTCAGAAAAATGTCCTCCACATGGCTCATCATGACAAGCTTTAAGTATCTTTGGTATTTCATCCTCCCGAACACATCTTCTGATGATGAGATCTTGTCTTGTCTTGTATAATTCTTCATTTATCCATGAATAAGATGTGCTATTGTGGACTATTATTCTCTTTTTTCTATGGGATAAATGAAATGGCATTTTTATTATGGCCAAATAATTAGCAATATCTACATACCAAGATGATTTAATAGACACTGCAAAAGTATATTCATCAGGAAATTTATCTTCTACGAGTTGATCATTATTTTCATTTTGTATTCTAGATAGAAAATCGGTAATTGTTTTCTGTTTTCTCAGCCTATCTAGAATGGTTATGTTGAATTCTTGTAAAAGTAGGAGCCATCTAGTTATTCTTCCATTGGTGACTGTTTTATTCATTCAGTATATAATGGCAGAATGGTCTGTGTGAACAAAGGTTTTATAGACAGTTATATAATGTCTGAATTTGTTAATGGCATGAACTACAAGAGTTAAATTTTTACTGGTATAATAGATTGCATAAGGAGTAAGATCTTTTTGTCCTAACACAGCTCTTGAGGTTGAATCTGAAGCATCTGTTGAGATATGGAAAGGCAATTTCTAGTTAGGTCCTTTTAAGATGGGTGCCTCAGAAATTCTCTTTTTCAAAGTTTCAAAAGCAGCTTGACATTCGGAATCCCAACTGAATTCACAGTCTTTGATGAGTAGTTTAAAGAGTGGGGATGCAATTTTTGTGAAGTTTTCTATAAATCTTTTATAGTATCCAGTAAAACCAAGAAAACTTCTAACATTATTTTGACAACTTGGCACTGATAACTTAGAAATGACTTCAACTTTAAATGAGCCTACTTTGATTCCATCTCCTGAAATATGATGACCTAAAACAATTCCTTCGTTAAACATTATGAAGCATTTTTCATGTCTCAATGAAAGATTTGTTTCTTTACATCTTATTAATACTTTTTCTAAATTTTCCAGTGCTTCATTGAAAGAATCCCCATAGACTGTGAAATCATCCATGTACACGTCCACCCAATCATGAATAAGGTCAGAGAAAATGCCGAGGACTGCTCTTTGGAATGTTGTTGGAGCATTACATAACCCAAAGGGAAGTAACCGGTAAGCATAAGTTCCCCATGGACAAGTGAACGTGGCTTTATCTTGATCTTTAGGAGTTACCTGAATCTGGTTATATCCATTGAACCCATCCAAGAAGGAAAAATATTTTTTTCCTGCTAAAGTTCTAAGACCTGGTCTATGAAAGGTAACGGTAAGTGGTCTTTTAATGTTACTTTGTTTAATTCCATGTAATCGATGCATACTCTCTATTTTCCATTCTTCTTAGGAACGATTACTAGGGGTGAAACCCACTGACTGACGGATATTGGATAGATGAAATTTACATTTAATAATTTATGCAATTCTTCCTTAACAATTTCTTTTAGGTTTGGGTTCATTCGTCCCTGAGGTTGTCTAACTGGTCTTGCATTTTTTTCAATGTAGATATGATGTATGCAAGTTTTATGATCAATCCATCTCATGTCAGTGTATTCCCATGCAAAAGCAGAAGAATGTTTCTGTAAAATTTATATCGATTGATTCTTTTGCACTTCTTCCAGATTTTTATTGACATTCAAGGTTTTTCCTGGAAAGATTTATATCGAGGAATTCCCAAATTTTTCCATGGAGAGTAATGATACGTGTTTAGATGAGAGATACTCATTTCGATTACGATCATAATGTGAGGAAGATTCGTTATTTTCCAATAAATTTAAAAGTCGGTCTTCTTCTTTACTTGTTCAGTAGCGAAAATAGGTTGTATATCTTCTTCATCTTCTATCCATTCTTCAGTTTTTGTATCTGTTGTTGTTCTTGCAGGGGGATATATTGTAAATTTATATGTGGAATTTCCATCTGAGATAAACATATCGCCTACTCTACAGCCGATGAAAGCATCAATTGTAGCCAACCAAGGCCTTCCTAGAATTAATGGATGTCCTCCTAAATTATTCTTGGGTGTTAAGACCATGAAATCAACAGGATATTCCCAAGAATCTAAGGATACACCAACATCTTCCAACACACCATCTGGTTTAATAACATACCTATCTGCTAATTGCAACAAGGTTGGTGTGTACTGAAGGTTAGGAAGCCTAAGTGTGTCCATAACTTGTTTACTCATTATGTTTATGGCTGCTCCTAGATCAATTAATGTTTTTGGTATTTCAGTTCCATTGATGTGAATTTTTACAATGGGGCTTCTTGGATCTAAATATTTTTGAATTGTTGTCTTCCCCATCATAATGTCTGCAATTTTTCTAACTAACTGATTTTTTTTTATATCTTTTCTTCTTCTCCCTAACCTTTGTGTACTTAATTCTTTAATTGTTTTTGCAAAAACTGGTATTTATTTTATGGCTTGTAATAAAGGAATCTTAATACAAACATTTCTCAATTCATCCATCATATTTTAATCAGGCAAGACAATTTGTTTCTCTACTCCTTCATCGATTTTCAACCTTTTAGGGAAAGGTGGTTTAACTGATATCGAGGGTTGTTTTATGATAAGAGTATCTATTGGAATTTCCTCTGTTTGTTTATTTTCTTTTTTAGGGAGAGAAGTCGCCCCTTCTTTTGATTGATTTTTGGGTTTTTGAAGATCCGATCTTGTCTCTTGAATGACAATAGGAGGCTTTCTTGGCAATACTTTTTCAGACCTTAATTGGACATTGTTTAGGTCAAGTGGAGTTATTACATAAGTTTGAGGATTCTGACCCTCCATGTTGTACATTGGTCGTTGTGGTATTTTATTATTAGGATTTGGAGGTGGTTGAGCGGGTAGTTGATTTGATTTTTGTGGAAATGCTAGGGAAATTTGTGGGCTTCCATTCTGAAATGGAATTTGTGGCAATTGGTTAGCTTGAGGAATTTGATTAGATGGGGGTAAGAATTGTGGTGGAAGGTAAGATGGCGAGTATTGTTGATATTGAGCATAGGCTCCATAAGGTTTTTTCCATCCTTGATTCCAAGGTTGTGACTGTGGTAGAGCCCAAGTCTGCCAGTTTGAATTCCAATTATTTTGTGAAGACTGGGCAAATTGTTATAGTCTAAATCCTTGTGATTGATTTGGTTGGCGGTTTTTCCATGGTATTTTGGCTATAAAGTAGAGAGGGTCTACTGGTTCTGAGATTCCTTCATCATTGAATACAGCCTTAAGACCTGGTAAGGATGGACATTCCTTCGTACCATGATTATTTGCACATATGACACAGGTTTCTATGGATTTTGAGTCTAAGGGGCACTCTCTTAGAGCATGTTTCTTTCGACATTTGGACAAAAGATAGATAATGTAACATTTTCGGAATTTTGCTTGTTTTGTATTTTAAGGGTGTCTATATACTCCCTTAGGCTTCCTAAGATATCTGTTTTGAAGGTGTCAAGCAAATTTCGTATTTCTGCCTTGCTGACTGTCACGGCTGCAGATTTGTTAGTTCTTGACAAGAGAGGGTCTTTAGGACTCCTAACTCGTACTTTACCCCTTGAGATATGTACACATAAATCATAAATATTTGCAAATGGTAGTTGTGAAATATCTCATTTCCCAATTAGGTTAAGGAGATCGATCCATTCATCTTTAATAGCTTTGAGTAAGAGAGTTTTTAAGGTTTCTTCATCCAAATTATCCATTTTTTCTCTTTTAACATTATAAACAAACCTTTCTACCAAGTCTTCAAGATTTTCATCTTCTTTTTGTGTTATTTTGAAGACTTCATCTTTAAGGTTACTAGGCATAAAATAATCTCTATATTTTCCTAAGAAAGCCTCTTTCATTGGTTCCCATGTTGTTATAGAATTCACTCTTAGACTTATGAACCATTTTAATGCTAAGTCCTTTAATGTGGCAAGGAACAATTTTAACTTTTGAGCATCATGCAGATAGTCATATGATCTGCATAATACTTCAAATTCGAAGAGAAATGTCTCTGGATCTTCATTTCTCTTCCCGTGGAAATTAGGAAGAATCGAGGGTGATATATTTTTCATTGTGAGGGTTGCATCTTCATGAAGAATAGGGAATCCTAAATGATCTTGATTTCCTCTGCCTCTACCCCCTCCTCTACCTCTACCTCTTCTTCCTCTTCCTCCAATCCTATCTTCTTCGACATGGACACTGTGTACTTCTCCTTCCCCTTCTTTAGCCATGATAGATTCTTGGAGCTAATATAATTTTCTTCTAATCTTTTTGGTTCCTCTATCAATGGTTGCTCAAAATAAGTTTCCAATTCCTCTTCTTCACTAGGAACTTCTAATTTTTCTTCCAAAATTTGTTCACCAGTGGAGGATAGAAAGATTACTCTTGTAGTTGGGGATGTAGGATTTTCTTCAATTACAACTTCAGTAGAAGAAGTGGGTGAAGCCTTTGTCGACCTCTAAAAGGAATTTGGGTTTGAGTAGGTGGTGTGGATTCTCGAAGTCTAAGTGAAGTGAGTGGAATTGTGGGAATTAAAATTCTTCCTCTCCCTACAAATATACATCTAGAGTCTTTATCCCTACGCATATCATATTTCAATTTTTTTTTTTTTTTAACTTCTATTTGTACTTCCCCTGCAACGATGTCAAAATGTTTGGACAATTCAATGTCTTTGAATTGTCAATCATAAATTGTCAACCAGGGTGCATAGACTGTTGAAGTACAGGTGCACAATATGTGCTAGAAGTTATTTGATATGTCGTTATGTATTTGTTAGGATCTAAACTTAATATGGAGGTGGTGTTTGTTAATTATATTGGAGTTACAATCCTTAGAGTTATTAGCTAATTTCTTGGAAGTTAATCTCTATCTAATTAGTTTATGGATGATATGAGAGTGGTCCTACTTGTATTAAATTGTTTTGAGATTTTTGGTCTTGAATCTTTATGTTGCAGCTTCTAATTCACCAAGTGCAAAAAGAAATCTATTCTATCAATTGTGAAGAAATATTGTCTAAACTCAATTGTTTAGGAGAAAACTCTCACACTTTTACTTATTCAATTTTCATTCAAACAAGATATTTCAAGCGACATCTATACTATGAAATAAACACGCTTGAACTATGCTAGATAATAAGCAAATAAAGTAACAATGTAGTACCAGGTATAAAGCAATTCAAATAACAAACTAAGCTAGGTATGAAGCAAATGAAAGTACTTATGCAAATAATGATTCATTAACGAATTCATTATGTTGCATTTTCACACAAAACAGAGTATTCGAGGATGAAAAGAAATAGAGTTGCAATTGGTTAAGACCTGTCACTGTTCGTAGGGGCCCTCCACAGATCAATTCACAATGTTCAATCAACGCAACACATACACACAAACCCAATTCTATTGCTGGCAAACAAAATTCACACACTATTTCAAAATTACATCATCCCGCGCGCACCTAAATCATAGTCTGGCCATAAGTTTTATAATAAGTCCCTAGCATAACAACATGAGTAATTTAAGCCTAACATCTTTATCTTAGCTAAACTATATCACTAAATCTTCAATTTTCCGTTCCGAAAGAAAATTGATAAGATTTAGATTGAACTCGGATTTCGTTTCAGCGACAATCCTGCAGTTGACTTGGAGTTTAACTGTGATCTCTTGCGCTTATGTGAACGAACAGTTTCAAGGGGATAGGAAGAAATCCATGAGAAAACCATTCCCTAATCTACATCCTTCATTGCTAACTTGGAGCTTCCAAACATAGCAAACAATGGAGGCAGCTACAGAAATATGGATTAGCTACGGAAACAGACCGATTCGGTAGCTAATTGCATTCTTTAACAAAATAATAGGGTATAAAGTCAAACATGAATAAGAAGACATATTATTGCATACCTTCATCAAAACTTAGTGGATATGGCTTTATTTAGGTGGTATATATATAGGAAAAGAGAGGAATATTAGACAAAAAGGGATTTCATGGTAGGACAATCTTCGAACTCTACACTTACTTGTACATGTCTCGTTGCAATTTGATTGTCTTGAATTTCTTGGCATGGGAACATCCTCTCAATGCATATTATGACATCATCACCTTGGGATATTTTTGAATATTAGACCCCTCATTTCTAAATATGCTTGGATTTAGATATGCTCTCGCTGCATGCAACAGTAAATGTAGCTTCTTGCCCTACCTGGAATCAATAATTTCCCATATAGGGAGATAATTAGATGATTATCCCCTATAAAAAAAGCCTTGATGGCCTCTTTGGCCCTATCCATGCCCTCATAAATGTAGCCCATTGGAGGCTTGTCTCTGTCCATGATCCTCGAGACTTTCACAAGGGGCTCAATTAAGCTAACAATCTCAGTGACTCTCTCCCACAAGTCCTCTTTGAAAAGAGACACCTTCATAACCATGGCATTTGGTTTTGTGCTATCTTTCCAAAATAGACATTGTTGGCTACAAAACATCCGTCTCAAAGCTTGGTACTCATTCAAAAGGCTTTAGAGGGAGAGGAAATTTGTGGCAAATTGTGTGACAACGGGCTGACTGAGCTCACCCTTTATGACTTCTCTCATAAGACTTGGCTATTTGTTTGCACTCTGCAACAACATCTTGCACCCATGAAAACTTCCCGATGTCCTCCAAAATTAGGGCTACGCAATGGGTAGCACATGGGCTCCAAAAAATGGTAGGATATTTTTTGGTTTTCATTCTTCCAGATGCCACATAATTTGTAGCATTGTCTGTGATTACTTGGACGACATTATTTACCCTGACTTCCTCCAAAACCTTCGACAACATTAAAAAAATAATCAAATTTTCATCCTTTACATATGAAGATGCATCAATGGACTTTAGGAACATGGTTCCTTTTGAGGAAGTAACAGTGAATTTGATGATTGTTCTACCTGTTTGATCTATCCACCCATTTGACATAATTGTGCATCCAATGGTATTCCATGAGTTTTTAATGCTCTCCAACCGTGCCTTGACACATTAAAACTCCTCATTAAGGTCTTTCTCCCTAAGTGAATTTTAAGAAGGTGCTTTGTAGCCAGGGCTAGCACATGCAATTGCATCTACCTTGAGGTAAAAAAAAAGTGACTTTGCACAGTTAAATGGTAGGCTATTATGGTACCAAAACCTCCTCTTTCTTTGTCATGGTCCTGGCTTTAGCATTTCAGGATGCAAATTCTTTAATACCAAAACTATCTATTTTAACTAGTGAAAATAACTTTTCACCTATGGTTTTAACAGATTTTAGAAATCAACGCATTTCCCCCTTGAATGTATGTTATTTCCATAAAAGTTAAATATACAAGTCAAATAAAATCACCGTAGGAAACATGGTGTATTTTCTTGGAAAAATGTTGTGGCATTCATGTGTGCTACTAAAAGCTTCCACAACTGACAATATTAGCGCAAACAATTCTAATACAGCCTAAAAAAGTGTTGTGCATGAAGAACATAAATTGAATAGAAAAATACATGAATCCACACCATATATTAAGCACAAGACTATACTAGAAAAAGCACTGTCTGGATTTAAAAACTCACAAACTATATTAATGTAGAGAAAAATGAGTTATAGAGTTTGGCTACAAAGAAATATACACTTTATTTACAATGAGATGTTAGCAGCAAGGGTCTACAATGCACATCCTCTATTCAATGACGTGCTTTGCACTGACTGCATCATCATTCCGGCCTCTATCTTTTATCCATCTCCTTCTCGCCACTTTCTCGCCTTTTCCCCAACACTGTGGGAAGTAGGGCTTGTCACTGCTTGACAGACTTATTGTATTCTTTTTCAATCCAAAGTAGATCTTCTAGGGAAGGACAAAGTATCTTTCGCTGGTCCTTCATGTATCTGAGCATCATGATACTTTGAACTTTGGGCGACTAAGGTAGATCTACTACCCAATTTTCAGGAAAACTGAGATCTTCCCATTTGATGGTCTGGTGCTCAATTTTTTGACTGTGAGCATCAGTGATTACCAGGGTGCTGGATTTCGACTCTTGACTGGGTGTATGCAGAATGGCTGGACATAATGTGTTGGTGTGCCTAAAACACCCTCTAGTATGAACTGCAATATTTGTCCTTTTCTTTTTCATATAAAAACCACTAGTTTTGATTTGTTGTTGAAGGATGTCCTTAATGTGTTCATCATACACATAAATTGAGAAATTTGGGTGGCAGTCAAACCATACATGACCATTTGATAAAGGAGCCATGATACCACCAATTAGTGAATCAATATATTTATTATGTGTGAGATCTCTGATAGTGGCCAACACATATGTATTAAGCCCTCTGTGAGTTAAGGAATTTATGCCCACCCGAATACAACCGAGATGTAGATAAGAAGTACCATGTCTTCGAGCTTCTTCCTGAAGCTTTTTAGGATCTAAAAGAGAAATGGTTTGAATGGATTCAACATTTTCTTGGATCTGAGAGACACACTCTTTAATAGTGACTCTAGTTATAACTTTTACTTACAGAACCTTCACTTGGGGTGTTTATCATCTGAATTGCAACATCTAAGTGTGTCTTTTCATGAACTAGTTTGCATTCTTCTTGAGTTATGATATTTACTAAATCAATATTCGTTCCCTTATATTCAACTTGGACTATTACGACAAGAGATTTTGATACTTTTTCTTGAGTAAATTGTTCTAACTTGTCTTTTAATGCTTTCTTATCATCCTTAAGTTTCTTAATTTGAGTGAGTAGATTTTGATTATAGTTTCTCATACGTGAAAGTTCTTTGGTTTCTGATTCATCAACCCTATTTTCAATGTTTTGACTTTTGACTTTTTCATTTTTTAGATCTCTGATTTGCTCTAATAAATTTTTATTAAGCTTCTTTAAACACAAGGTTTCCTTTTCTTGTCCTGATAAGTGCTTCTTGAGTTCTTTCTTTGTGACCTTAGTCTTCTTCATTTTGTGCAAGTAATTTTTCAACTTGGTCCTTCAGGCGAGATATTTCTTCATCCTTCTCCATTACTTCCTTGTAATTCATATTCACATGATTTTTATGTCCATGTTGTAATGCTTCCTTGATTTTCCGAAGTTTGGCTATTTTGCCATTCTCTTGATCTTCTAGCTGCAATTTCTTGGTACACTGGATTTCATCGTTTGGTAGGAGCGATGATGGACTTTCAACTTCAATGCGGATTCTGTTTTCTTCATTTCATTATATCTTGCCATTAATTGTCTCATATTTCTCGCTAATGATTGTTTATCTGCATCACTTAAAAGTTCGACTAAGGTAAAAGTTTTGTAACATTTTGTGCAAACAACATTTTGATTTCTGAATGATTCTTGACAATTAAGGCATCATTCTAAACAAAAAAATACATATTGCAAAGAACCCCATATTTTTTTTTATATAAATATATTTTTTCCAAATAACCCTACTCTCACTAACTTCCTCTTAAATTTTTTTTACTAATGACTTACTTGATATTTTCCTTTTTTTATTTAAATTTAACTCCCTTTCTTTTTATATAGACTCTCAATATATATATATAATTTAACTTTTCTACTCTGTTTTTTTAACTAATAATGTTTTTTATGCATTTTGAATCTTTTCAATATATAATGTAATTTGATCTTTTTTTTTTTTCTTTTTATTATATTTATTTACCTTTTTATTTTTTAATATCCAATTTATCTATGGATACCTTAATATTTCAAAACTCCTTTGTATTTTTTTTTATATTTCTATTTACTTTTTTTTTCTTCCTTTTGTACTTTAAAAAGAATATTTAAATATTGTTTCAATTGGAATTTTTTAAATATCTTATTGTCCTTTGTATTTATTTTTTAAATTTCAAATAACTCTTTAAACTTTAATTCAACTTCACTTTAACGTAAACTCTTTAAACTTTAATTCAACTTCACTTTAACTAATATTTTATAACATTTTTATAATAATACCCATTTTGTACTTATACATATTTTCAATAATTTTATGGCTTGATTTTTTTTATATACTTCTTTATAACATAATATTTTACTTTATATATCTTTTATTTCTATTTTTTTTTTCTTTTTCTTTTTGAAAAGTTACAACCCTAGTGAAACGTGGTTATTCATCTCTTTGGGGTATAATATAAAATATATGTTCAATTATGTACTTTTGACTTAGTTAATGGTTTCCACCTAAAAAGTAAAACTTACTATTCACATAAAGAGCTTTTGTATTCCTTTTGTTTTTCTTTTACTTTTAAAAATACCATGGACAATTATCTTGGGTTTCTAAAACCTCAGTTAATGTTCTCCCCGTAAAAAGTAAAACATACTATTCAAATAAAGATACTTTGTATTTCTTTTGTTTTTATTTTACTTTTAAAGTACTATGGGCAATTACCATGGATTTCTGAAACCACAACTTGTAAATCATTTAATGAAATAATATTATTTGCTCTTCCTTCTTTTACTTATAGTTTTAGATATATTTGGAAAAATTCCCTCTTAACTTTATCATGCATTTTTTATCAATAATGTAGAACCTTTTTATATATATATGAATGTTCTCCTTCAAAATTTACATCAAACTATATTTATTTATTTATTTTTTAATTTTTAAATGTTTAATTTTTTAAAATCCTATATATATTATATATATATTATTTGAATGGTCAAATGTTTGATAGCGAAATGGAGAAACTATAAATTTTTTGTAGTGAAACGCTTCAATGACAACAATGTTGATGAATTTGATGGTCTAAAGACTTGGATCAGAGAACGGCTCTGTGCAGTGACTAGAAGATCGATTAATCTGATACGAAATGAAATGAACAAAGTTCCTTCTTCATATTAATGACTCCAACAGACTTGGAATATAAAAATATCCACGAGGATACAAATATTATATATTAAATGTATGAATAAGATTGATACAATGAGAGTGAGAGGCTTGCTTATATACCAAGCAGTGTCTCTTCATGGAGAGTCATGTCTTATTATAAGACATGACTCTTCAACCTAATTATTACTTAACTAATCATTATTTATGATTATTATCATTTACATTATTTTACATTATTTCCTATATATTTATTCATAACATAAAGCTCAGGGGTCAAATATAATTCCATGCTTGTTTGCATCAGGGCTACAAGTTCAATTGTTACGAAAAAAAGCTAGAAGCATCCCAATCAGAGATGGGATGAAAATTATTTGTTAATTTTCAAGGAAATTCTTTTGTATACAAAATAAACTAGTTAGATATGATATGGAGCCCTATTAGAGTGAGCTTGTTACAATTTTATTCAATGTTACTATAATACACATTTATTTTTCTGATGTGTGTTTTTTAGTTGTTTATATATATGTACAATAATATATATCGATTGCCACTATTCCACCTGATAGAACCAATATTTCATAAATGCCAACAGGGCCAACATGTCTCTGGAGACTTGACATGGCACACAAATCGTGAACCATACTACTTGAGCTAAGTTCCTTTGACGATTTAGCTAAATTTTGGTGATAAATAGAAGGATTTGATCAAAGCGTATTTTTACCACATTTAATGCTTATTAGTATTTTCTCTCCATGAAGAAGGAAACCATAACATAATTCTATAACATGATGTTAAGGGATACACAATATCCATTTGTTATAAGTTTAGTCTTATAATTTTTAAAAGGTTTAGATAATGTGCATCCAATCTTTGTTAGTATTAACATACATTTCATGATTCAAAACAATGCTAAAATATATATTGTCAAATGTATACTTTGTCTTTAGATCCGATAGTATATATTATATTATGTAAATCTTAGCATAACATATTAATTAATCTATTTGTGAGTTTTTATTGATAAATTCAATAGTTTTACTTTTTTCTCATCTTCTATGTCCACAAGATCTCCTTAGTCATATATATATATATATATATATATATATATATATATATATAATATATATATGTATGCACTATGGCATGTTCAGGTCAAGAACATTTGATTCAAGGGTTATGGAGATTTTATTGTGAATATTCCATTTAACCAAAATTCAAGATTTGTTAACTCAATTGTGCGTTATGATCATTTTTTTTTAATATTTTAAATGAAACTTTTGTTGGTGAAGGGTTAATACATTGTCAAAACATTACTCATGAAAGGCAAAATTTTAAACATATAATATTTTAAATGAAACTTTTATTGGTGAAGGGTTAATACATTGCCAAAATATTACTCATGAAAGGCAAAATTTTAAACATATATGAGAAGCATAAGGATCCAAAAAGTCAAAACAAAAGACAAATCCAAATTCCAAAGGATCCAAAATGTCAAAAAATATTGTTTGACGAATAAAGACGAATCCAAATTCCAACTAAAGGGTCATTCAAGGTTTCAATGAAGGTTATGCCACAATTTTGACTAGATGGTGATTTTTTTGTTGTTAGAATTTGGTGAAAAAATTAATGATAGTGTTTAATTGTTTTTCTTTAGTGGCAATGTAGGCAGCTCCATCAAAAATCTCTTGGCATCCAATATCATGTAGCTTGATAACTATAATCTAGATTTTTCAAAAAATTCCATTAAATTTTCTCAAAATCATTCCAGAATTTTTGTTGGTTTCCCAGCAAAATTGTGGCCCATCCAAACGACGGAAACACAATTTAGGGGAAGTGGCCTTTCAGATTAGGGGTTAAATTTGACGGGTGACTCTACCCGTCAAGGAATTTTTTTATGACGTTTTTATTTTTAAACTGCCCATCATATGAATTTTAATATTTATTTGTACAGATTTTATCTAATTTCAATTTGTACTCATATTTGTTGCAAATTTTCCATTCTTTGCTGTACCATTCGGCTCAAATCTCATTGCTACACTTTGTTTTTGAGACCTGAAAATGGGAAGAAATTGGAAATATCAGGAAAAATCAAAAATAACTTATTTAACTATTAGTATATTTCGATTCTTAACCATACTCATTGCTGCAAAATTCTACCATTATTACTTATTTTACATTACGTGAGCAAATATATGAGAGCAAAGCCTATCTATCCGAGACCTGTGGAAAATGTCATGCATGATGCACCTATCACGAGGTGAATGCCTTTCATACATGTCATCACTAATTGTACCATCTACCAACATAAAGTCTCATATGTTGATTTGTCACTGTTAGACATAAACACTCCATATGGCATTGGCTATGTGTCCCCGCTACATGGAAAATTCCATGAACTATAAGGTTTTACACAAGACAATTGATTTTCGGATATGTGTCATTGATTATAATAGCTGCTCAAATAAAGACTCAGCTGGCTATATATCAAAGCCACGTGTGTAATGTCTTCTGTATATGAATTTTCTGTATATGAATGAAACTAAAAGCAATTTCTCTTTTTCGGGTTGTGTAAAACTCCATGTCGAATCTGTGAAGAGCTATTGAATAGAGATTTCTTCTTGTTGTAACAGTTGGCCTCTGTATTTTATTTCCTGTGTCTGCACTAGATTCTTTGCCCGTGTTTGGAACTTTCATGGGAGGCTCAGTGCACAAACTGTTCAGGGAATGATCTCCTTAGTCCTCAGTTACAGAAAGTTGTCATAAACGTAGTTTTAGGTATATTTCCAGGGCTTTTCGTGTTTTTTCAAATTTTATAAAAGGGATGAGACACCTCACCCTTTCTAAGGTTTTTCATGGGAAGATCGCTGGGACGCGCAGTGACAGGATGCCTATTTCTTTACCTCTTTGCTTCCTTCTCAGTTCTTACCTTCATTTTGTTTAGTTTTGAGGCGCTGGATAGATATGAGATTTGCTCTCCTTCCAACCAGCGTTTTCTGGCTTATTATCAGAACTATCCGAACGGTAATTTCAAGGGTTTGATTTATCCCAAGAAATCACACCAACATCCGCAGTTCAAGAGGAAATTTGGTCACGCTCATGGCTTTTCTCCTCAGAAGTCTAAGGTTAGGGGTGAAAATCTTGAGAAGAAATGGCCCTTGAAGACCAAACCCCAGGACGCATCGTTTCTCGAGGTAGGTAAAAGGGCTATTAACAGAATTCATAAAGCCAGTGACAGAAAATTCGGCCTTGTTGATGCCCAAACTTTGAAGAAAGAGCCGGCTAAAAACACTCTATTAATGGGGCAAGTTACAATTCTTAAGTGAGGACATCAGATAATTCTTAGGGCTGGATAATGTTAATATTAACCGTGTATTTTTATGTTTGACCAATTATTGATTGTTTGGTTACAGTGAGGACATCAGAACTGTCTGGAGAATATGCATGTATTCTTTGTGGTCCTCATTTTGGGTGGCTTACAGGTATTGTATTAATGTGTGTTTTTATTTAAGTTGGATCAAGAGCCATCCCTGAAAATGTTGGTAACAATTATTTAGATTCTCCTTCACGTTGTTGCCTCTCTGTCTATTTGCTTTGGCCAGTGTATTATACTAGTGCAATCTGAAAGCTAAAATCTGGTGGAGCCATTTTTTCTACTTATTAAACTGGATGTTATCGGAGTAACTATACATTTCACACAGGGTTTGGCATGTAACTACTTTCAAGTTTCAAGGTTTGGCATGTAACTATAATTTAATCTATTTCGACGATATAGGGTCTCTGCCAAGCAACCCTTGATATGTAAGCTACATTATGCGCTATAAGAGTTGCAAATAATTCTTGGTAAAGTATATTAAAATAGGATTCTTAATGTCTGTATTAAGCTTTTAGTTTTTTTAACCAATAAGCTTTTAATTGATCTCTGCAGACCTGTAAACCCTAACTTCACACGAGATTTTGAAGCTTGCACCTCTTCCAAAGAAGAACGATGCATTTACCAATTCAACATAGGGTAATAGTCTCTAGGCACGAACTTTACAACCCAGCCAATTTATTTTATAGTAGTCATTGGCGTGTGACTCACCAACTCTTTTGGTAACACCACAATACTATGACTTTTATAGCAGAGGGCTTGTTCCCCAACACCATTACTAGCCTATAAGAGTCGATAAAAAATGTGACTCTATACAGTTTGTCGTGGACTGGGAAAACAAGCACCCAAATGAGGTAAGTTTTTCATAACAGTGTTACCAAATTGTGCACTGGGGAAACAAGCACCCAAACGAGGTAAGGTTTTCATAACACTCTTGCTAAACTGTTTACTTTCTATTAGGGGTTAAATTTGACGGGTAACCCTACCTGTCAAGGAATTGTTTTATGACGTTTTTATTTTTACACTGCCCATCATATGACTTTTAAAATTTATTTGTACAAGTTTTATCTAATTTCAAATTGTACAATAAAAGAACAATAGTTGTAAAATAATTTTCAAACCAAAAACATAACGTGCATGATTTCTCGGTTGGATACAATGACCCTTTTGGTGGCTCGCCCAACAACCGACTTTGCAGACAAGAAGTTGTGTTCAACCTCATTTCGGACAAAACCCAACAGTCTAATGCTATTTACTGCACAAACCGTTGTTGAAAGTCCAGTCCAATTTTTTACAGCAAATATAAAACAAAGCTCAATTTTTTACATAACCCACTACCCAGAATTCAACTGGTTTAATATCCCACTAAAGACAAATGGATTCAATGCATCAAGCTCTATTGAAATTTCAAACATATAAAAGTCCAGTCCAATTTTTTACAACAAATACAGAACAAAGCTCAATTTTTTACATAACCCACTACTCAAGAAATTACAAGAAATTACCAGCTATAACAGTGTAGTTTTTATTTGTACAGAGAGGGAGGGATTTCAAAAACCTGACAACGCAATCTCTCGCAGGTTAGTAGATCCAAAGTAAAGATGGATCTATTCTGGTTTAATTCCCCCATTTAAATAGGCTACATTCCAAGTGAATACCATGGGTCAATACCATGTGCCATTTTGGTGAATACGATGGGTCAATACCATGTGCCATTTTTATTTTTATTAATACTAATATTAGGGTTAATAATGTTTTTTTGCATGGTATTAATATAAAAAAATATAAAATTGTTTTATTTATTTACCATACCTCTCGTTTATTTATATTTTTATTAATTTACCATACCATTCATAAATACAAGGTGACTTATGGAGTAAATATAAAAAAAAGTTTTATTTGTTTACCATACCTCTCGCTTATTTATATTTTTATTAATTTACCATACCTCTTTTACAAATATGGTATTTGGCCCATAGGATTCACTTAAATAAAACCTCTTTCTTGAGCCTTCATAAATAGAATGAGGGCTATGGACTAAATATAAAAAAAGGTTTTATTTATTTACCATGCGTATAATTTATTTATATTTTTATTTATTTACCATACCTTTTGAGTAAGTATAAAAAGACGTTTTATTTATTTACCATACCTCCACTTTACTTATACTTTTATTTTTTTATAACCTTGCATGTATATAAGGTAACTTATGGAGTAAATATAAAAAATGCTTTATTTATTTGCCATACCTCTAATTTATTTATATTTTTATTAATTATGCTTTATTTATTTACCATACCTCTCATTTATTTATATTTTTATTAATTTACCATACCTCTTTTATAAATATGGTATTTGGGCCTTTGGCCCATAGGATTCACTTAAATAAAACCCATTCTTGAAAATGAGCGAATGGAAAGTTGTAACTCCTATTTTCAAGGGCTAAATTTACCTTTTTTACCCTCTCCCTTAAAATAAGGTGGGCTATTTGAAGTGATTTGTAAAATTGTACTATGATACAAAATATTCGCCCACTAAAAATTTAAATCCCCTTAATTTCGCCAAAGGGCGAACATTCGCCCTTAAAATCACCCATATTTTTGTGAATTCAATGGAGTGAGTACGACTGCAAGTTGCCCTGGCCGGAGTTTGGACTTTGGAGCTTGTGGAGATTATAAATTTATAACGTTACACTGTTCACACCATATAATATATATAAAAAAATATAATTTTTTTTTAACTTTTAATTTTTTAACATGCCCGTCAATATGACGTTTTTGAAAATGAATGGCAAGTTGAGCATGACGTGGAGGTTTTAGATTAAAACGTATTTTACGGGTAAAAATGCGAAATACGGGCATACAGGCGTCGAATTTAACCCCTGCTTTCTATAGATAAAACAACAAATTCAAACTTGGCGGTTTTTCTGTAGATAAAACAACGAACTGAACTTAGTTTTTTTGCAGGTAATGGAGATTCCAAAGGCAGCGAAAAAATTTAACGAGTTGAATATGTCGAATATATACATAGAAAAACGAATACAGATATCCAAGAAGCATGCATAGAAAAACGAATAGAGCAGAGCATCTCTCACTATCTATGCCTAATAGGCTATCACTTACTGGTTACTTGGTTGGTGGAGTTTTGGTTTTGTAGCATTCGAAGTAACAGAATTTGCCTTGCTCCTCACCAAAGTCACCCTCGGGAGTGGGTAGCTGGGACATAACAAAACTCGGTAGAGGGTAGAAATTGATATTTATAACTTAGTGTAAATCACCATAAATTAGTAACATAACTGGGCAATGAGTAGTTGGCAATTAATTACCAATAATAGCATACCTGAAACCATTTACCTGTTGAAAATCATAAATTGATATTCTGGACTTAGTCCGGAATCCGGATAGTAATCACTTGACAAATTGCTATACGGGTTACGAATTATTAAATTAGATATTAAAAAGATTAATGAATCACTATTCACAATGATTCAGTGTAAAATTAAATATAAAAAAATTAAAAATTAAACTTTTAATTTTTAAATATGCCGGTTATATTGAAGTTTTTAAAAATTATTGGCAAGTTAGACATGACATGGAGATTTGAAACTAGAAAGTATTTTACGTGTAAAAAATCTAAATAAGAGTATACGGCGGCAAATTTAACCCGTGTTTCAGATATTCGAAAAGTTACATCACATAAAAACAAATTAATTGTGAGATGTTCCGTTGCCATCAGAGGCAATCGAAAATGGAGCACATTGCTTTCGTTGCGTGCTTCCCGGGTATTTTTTAAATCGTCTTAATAATAATATAAATTGAACAAAAAGAGCTTCCCACGTGTTTGCATAACGGCTATTTCCCTTCTGGTGCTCGCTACGATGACAGGATCATGACCTGAAAAGAGGAATTTTCAAGATGTGAGATGTTCCTGAACATGTGAACGCCGTCACGAGAACCCCGCGCAGTAAAACGCCTCTTAAGGTTTTAAATGCAAGGTGGCCTTTCAGATGTTTGAAAGAAAATCGAAAATGTCAGAAATTGGGGTGAGTGCTTTGCTTTTCGAATTTATTTTCTACATGTCGGCCCCTTGCAGCAAAGGGCATCCCAGGTTTCAAGCACTGACTGGCCTTGCAAAGTGGCCTTTCAAATATTTGAATGGCCTTTCAGATATTTGAACAGACAAACTAATTGTGACACTCTGACAATCAAAATTCAGCAAATTGGTTTGGTTGCTCCCTTTAGAGTTTTATTTTCTTCAAAAATCTACCAAAAAGGAGAAAAATTACAGCTTATAAAAAGGTTTCAGCATTCATTTGTATCATGTACTACTCTTGTGGTGTTTCATCCGAATTCCGGTGAAAGCAAACTCCGAATCCGGATAATGGAGTATAAGCAAGGTGAATATTTTTCTGTGCCCAAGGCAGGGCCTGTCAGTGGCACTAGCGGGCCCCAAGAAAGGATGGTGAGGCTCCCGCCAAAAAGGGGTGCCATAAAAGGACAAATATTTGCTGCTGTAGCAGCAGCGTCAGTTCTGGCATCGCCCAAGAACCTTAAAAGGGGCGCGAAAATGTTGGCCAAAATCATTCGTTCTTGCTGCAATACTTGCTGCCCGGGAAAGATCTGTCCCACTACATCTGGGCTGGACTAAACAATGGAAAGGTGAGGTTGTGAATTGCAGCCAACATTTCAAATGTTTTGTAATAAACACAGTTTTTTTTGGGAAGTTTTTTAATGTACAGGGATTAGCTTTTCTGGCGCAGGGTTATAACTGTACAGAGATCAGCCCCAAGGCACTCACAGGGCTAGCATGGATCTGAATGGTAGTTATAAGTTAATGTTTCATTAATCTCCTCTGCGACCAGGACTCGCCAATTAATTTTACAGCATGTTTATAATTACTGTGATGTAGTGTATTGTAGAGAATGCGTCAGAGGTGGGAAAGAGTACCATGACTTTTTTGCTGTGGTAAAATCATGCTTGATTTATGTATAAAAGCAAAAGTTAATTAAAAAAACACAGAAATTACCATGGGTAATCCAAAATTCTGTATTATGTGAAATTAAATTACAAATTGATGTATATACAGGCATGCCTCTTATTCTGGTTCGGAATCCCACATCGTTTGACATACCACAGGCCCCTCGGATTCATCATCGTTTCAAGGTCTAAAATCCCCCAAGAATAGTATTCTCGTCTGATAAAGTTCTGGAAAACATTCTTACTAGGACTTGTCCTCTCAAACTGTCAAAAAAACACGATTCATCTACATATTAGATTTTGTTGAGTCGGATTGCCATGACCTCAAACTCGTCTCTGGTAATTGAGTCGGATTGCCATGACCTCAAACTCGTCTCTGGTAACTTGCTCTGGGAAACAATTTTGAAAGTACTCAAAGTTGCTAATTTTATGAAAGTTACTAATGCTGTAATGATACAACAATAGTTCCAGTATCTGCTGCAATTCATTACATATACTTCCGTTGATCTTTCAATTGAACTTGTTCTTATGGTTGTGGTTCTTATGGTTGTGGTTGACAAGTTCCAGAACATCACTCGCACGGCTTTGGAAACTTCTCTTTTCAGGTCTACCAACGCTCCGATGCCTTTACTTCTGTCCGTGTAAATGAGACCTTGATTCTTAAGCATAGTTGTAAGAGTTTCAAATTTCTCTCCTTGTACAGTAATAACAATTTTAACCAATAAGGAAAAATAAACGAATAAAAAATTATCTAATGGTTTTGACAGATTTTAGAAATCAGTACATCCCCAAACTGAATACTATTTCCATTACATTATAGAATAACTGTAGGCAAAATATTGCATTTTCTTGAAAAGAATGCTGTGATGCTTATATGTACCATTAAAGCAGTTACAAACAACATTATCTGATCCAACAACTCTATTAGAAAAGTAACAAAAATTCTGCATGAACAGTGAAAATGTAATAGAAAAAAAAATCAACCACAGTTTAAATTAAGTGTAACATTATAAAATGAGAAAACCCTTACATGATTACAAACTCCGGGACAAGAGTTTGGTTACAGAGAGATAAACAGTCTTCTTGCATCTTAATGTTGGTGGCAAGGGTTTACAATGTACATACCCTGTTCAATGCTGCATGTTGCTGTGACTGCTCACAGCAACATCTTCCTGGCTCCTGCCTTTTCTCTCTGTCCTTGTGGCTGTTTCGTCCTCTCTGGCTCCATTCTCACCTGAGAAGCTCCGATTAATACTGCAGAGCTAAGGTTTCTTCTTTCCAGTTATTTTCACATGGCTCACACACATGCTAAGGTTTCTTCTTTCCAGTTATTTTCACATGGCTCACACACATGTGAATTATGGATCTCTGGAGTCTGATCCCAGCTTTGCACTTCCAAGGTACAAATACTTTGATACCAAATTATCTGTTTTAACAAAGGGGAAGAAAATTGTCTCAAATGGTGTTAATATATTTTAAAATCAAGACATTGCCCCCAGTCTGAATGCTATTTCCATTTATAATAGAGTAATTGTAGGCAAAACGATGTGTTTTATTGGAAAAATGCTGACATTTATCTGTGCCATTAAAAGCCGCTATAACGAGCAACATCTGAGCAAACAACTCTGCTAAAACAGTAACAAAAACCCTGCTTGAACAGTAAAAACGTAACAGCAAAATAAACAAATTCAGGCTGTAACTAAGCACAGGATTATAAGTGGAGAAAACCCTTGGGTAGCTAAATACTCCAGGACTTTTTGCACGCTAATGTTGGTGGCAAGGGTTTACAATGTATATCCTATGTTCAAAGCTATGTCTTGCTGTGAATGCATATCTTTTCGGTTTCTGCCTTTACTTCCTCTTGTCTCTCCCTCCAACGGCGCCAGAGAAATTATGATAAATACTGCTGAGTTAATGCTTGCCCCTACTTCACAGTTATTTTCACATGATCATCCGACCTGTGGTTTATAGATCTCGGTTCCCCCGTCTTTACACTTCCATGATGCGACTGCTTTGATACCAAAATCATACGTTTTAATCTCTGACCTGTAGGTCATGGATCTCTGTTCTGAGCTTGGCACTTCAAGGATGCAAGTGCTTTGATACCAAAAAAATCTGTTTTAACCCCTGACCTGTGGGTCATGGATCTCTGTTCCCGGCTTTGCATTTCCAGGATGTAAATGCTTTGAGACCAAAACTATCTGTTTTAAGTAGTGACAAGAAAATCTTCTCATATGGCTTTAACATATTTTAGACATCAACAGCTTGCCTCCCTATTGAATGCCATTTCCATAAATGTTAAATACAACAACTGTATGCAAAATGCTGTCGTGCGTGAAGAGTATAAAAGGATCAGCAAACTACACGAATCACACCATAAATTATGCACAGGATTATACTGAGAAAGCCCTGTCAAGATGGAGAGAGGAATGAATTATAGAGTTTGGTTACAAAGAAATATACAATCTTCTTACTCTGTAATGTTGGCAGAAGAGTTTACGATTTACATCCTCTGTTCAATGCTGCGCTGTGTTGTAACTGTGACATCTTTCCGGCCTCTGCCTTTTATCCATCTCCTTTTCGCTGCTTCCTCGTCTATCCCGCAAACTGCTGGAGGTAGGGTTTGTAACTGCGTTTTCTTTTATGATCCAAAATTGGGACACGTTTAATATCCAAGAAGGTATGCTTTTCATTCGGCGGATGGACTTCCTTAAGAGACAGATTTTCAGCTTTTTAGCCTCTGCCAGATTTTTAATGTTGCAGACACAGTTTCGAATGGGAAGGCAAAGCCTTTGTCTCTCGACCTCCAAGAGCTGGGTCCACGCACTCCCCGAGCAGGCATTCTAAAGGATTTCAGATAAAAAACATGGTGCAGATACGCGGTGCGCAAAGCGTTTTTTTTGGAAATATTGAGAGGGGGTGAACCAATGTTTCTTTTCGATTGTTATTTTTATCAATGAGATCATTTATATTTAGAACACAAAATGAACAATAAGAATAAATGCTTTTATTTTCTTTTTCACAATAAATCAAGTACAATGTATATAGGGCTCCAACCCGAGATGAAGACACTGATTCTCAATCTCCGAGGCTCCAACTTGTTGCCAAGCACCAACTTGGACTTTTGGGAGGCTCCGACCTCTACAGCGCCAATCCTATCTTCTCAAGGCACCGACTTTGCGTTTAGAGGCTCCAACCCCTAGGGCACCAACCCTTCTTTGGTACAAACTCCGATCTGGTTTTTTGAGGACTCCAATCCTCTAGGGCTCCAACCCTATCTTATCCAACACACCAACTTTGAGTTTAGAAGCACCAACTCCAAGGACACCAATCTTATATTTTCCAAGCACCAACTCCAAGGACACCAATCTTATATTTTCCAAGCACCAACTTGGACTTTACGAGGCATCAACCTTGTCAATTCTTCGGCACCAACCCCAAGGGCTTCAACCCTATAGCTTCACTTTGTCAAGGTATGTTTAGTTGTACTTCACGGCTCCCATGGTCTTCTTCACCGAGCCCTGTCAATCTTCAACTTCCCAGTAGTCTTCACGCTACATCATCAATGACAACCTTATCTTCTTAGAAGACATCACCACTGCTCTTCATGTCACCAAACAAAATCTCCAAGGTCACCTCATGATGTGGCTTCAATGCATCATGGTCTCCAAGGGTGTCTCCAAAACTTCAAGGGTTCAAGGGTTGCAAAGGATTGTCAAGGTTCCTCTAAACAATGCTCAATGAATTGCTTCTCAAGAGATGCCCAAACTCCCTTAAGTGTCACCTATCCAAAACACCAGAAGTCTGCTCACAAGTCTTAGCGTTGCCTGCACAATGGTCTTCAAAATCTTCTTAAGTGTCCTTCAATAGTCTTCAAAAGAGGCTAAAGCACTGCTTCAAATATGTTCCAAAGACTACACTTCAAGAGGTCTTCCAAAATTTTCTTTAAAGCTGCTATGAAATTGTTCTTAGTATGATCTAAACACCTTCAATAATATCTGAAAAGACTGTTCAAAAATTCTACTAATAGCTGCCCCTTAATGCCTCTATAATTACTCAAGGTAGGCTTCAGATCATCACTTTTCAAATCTCCAAGTTTATCACTGTTCAATCCTTAGTACTCTTCACTATGCCACAAATCCTCTACTATTCACACCTCCAAACTCATCATTGTTCAAGCATTCAAATTCTTCATTATTGAAGGCCACGAGTTCTTCACTGCTCTTGAGTGTGTGGAGGTTTCAAGTCTGAAGTGTCACATATAAATGTGCTACAGGTCCGAGCTCCACAAATAATTGTCCAACTACCTCTCCACAGGTCAGAGACCTCCACAAGTCACTATCCACAAATCCAAGCCTTCTGCTGTAACTGTTTGCTATCCGAGCGTTCTGAGGCTCACTGTACTACACTTCTTCCACAGTCTTAAAGCAGTGTAAGGTAAAGGTATGAGCTTCTAGTATACTATCCACACTCTTGCAGATTGAGGCTTCAACCAACCCTCAACGGGTTCACACATAGGTCCAAAATATGTAGCTCCACAGGTGACTATATAAACTGAGTTTTGTAGTTCAACAGAAATAGAATTAGCCCACACTTATTTCCTTTCTTTTGTAATGGATATCTTAATAATAAAAAAAATCCCAAACAATGATTCTCTGTCTTCTTCGGACTCCTTCCTATATTTGTCCCTTTCTCTAAATTCTTCACCAAAATTTGATGGTTAAAATGAACACTGACTCATATTAATACTCGTTTGACGTTTAAGATGAATGGACGTGTCTTATGGAGGGACGCCGACATGACAAGCATGGCACAGGTCGGCTCAAGGACCATATTAATATTCCTATAAAAAATTAATATCTTCCAAACTATTTGGAATTTCGGGCGAAGTAATAGCTCATTGGAAAGCTAAAAATATGCTCTAAAGGATGGTAAAGGTCTCATAGAGAAATTATGCCTCTAAGGTAGTAAATAATATTTTTTAATGTGACTGGTCATTTATTAGTGCAGAATTTGAGGTAGGGCAATTGGGCTTCTTCATGGTTTGGCTTCTTGTTAGGCTTCTTCATCATAGGCTTATAATGTCATCAAGATAGTGATATGCCATTAATCATATGCAGCATTGACTTTTCCATGTCATCATAAAGTCTTCCATTATCAAGATCATCCGAGGTAAGAACATCTAAGGTTATGGCTTGATCATCAAGATCATCAAAGGTACATGATTGGCAGTTCTTCATTAGTGTCTTGATACCTTCAAGAATTATGACATCATTTGGCATCTCAAGAATATTTGTCATCCTAGCCAATACCATATTGACATCAATGACAACCTAGATTAACAATTTCCCCCTTTGACATTGATGGCAATATTATTGCCCTTTTAATATTTTCTCCCCCTTTGACATTGATGGCAATATTATTGCCCTTTTAACATTCTCTCCCCCTTTGACATCAATGGCAAATGGGGTGCCCAAATACTCCCCCTGTCAAGCTGCTTCTTTTCTTCACGAATAGTAGTTCTTCATAGGTATGTTACTCTCCCTGTCACGATGCTTCTTCTTTCTGGCAATGTGGTTCATGATAAATGTGCTTACATTCCTTTATGTGATGAACCAACTCCCCATGTTTGCACAACCTCCTCTAGCTCATGAAAGGTTACCTGCTTAGTGATCAAGTGGAAGACATCTTCAACAACAGTCCATTGGATAGATATGAGATCGTGTTCTTCAATGGAGTGATCCTGAGAAATGATCTATCAAAGAATCATTGTCAATATAGCTCATCAAAGATCTCACAAGGCTCATTCACAAATGGCTTTTGCAAGAATGCTTAATCATCATAAGCTCCCCCTAACTGTATGCATGGTTTTCCTTTTGGCAAAGTCTCCCTATCAAATAATTGGAATATCAAGGATGACTTCATCAAGTCAACAACATGTGTTGTTGGCTAGAGTGTTCAAGAGACTTCCAAATTGTGTTTGCTTCCTTCTCCATACTTGTGTAACCTTTTTCTCTGGTATGGTTCTAGCTTGTGTAGGGGCCCAAGTCAAGTTACAATCACGTGCCATATGTCCAATGTTATGACACTTGAAGCACTCTATATTGTTCATGTATAAAAATTCATGGCTTCTTCTTGCAAAATTGCTTCTCGGAGATTGATGGGGACCTTTATAATTATTTTTGTGATATGCCCTACAATTTTTTGCCATGTTCCCAAAGTTTGTACAAGAATAGCATAACCTAGAAATATACTTTAGTACGTGGGAGAAGAAGGTTTCCTTGAAGTAGTTTTAAAGTTTTTTTGCCTTGGGATTCTTTGATGATAACCATTGCTTCTTGCATCCTTGACACCATCTAGATTCCTTCTTGGAGGAGGGTTTCTTTCATAGTTGTCTTGACTCTTCTTCTTACCTTTGCTGGAACTGGGAGCATCAACATTTCTTCCAAGCTTCCTCACATCCTTGTTGTTTGATGCATCAGGGTTTGCATCATTATTGTTTAAGGATTCACCTGCATAGCCAAGACTTGATTTATCATGGGGAGAGCTTTGATGACTTAGGATGTCATCTAGGGTTTGAGAACTTTTCAATTTCTTATTCAGCAAGTCAAATTCCCTTCTAAGAAAGACAATTTCTTCTTTCACTTTCTTTCATTCTTCATCCTTCTTTGATAGAATGATCTCCATTTCTTCCTTTATCTTGGTTGCTTCACATGATTGGGCCTTAAGAAAAGTGATTTCTGATTTTAACTTGGTGATGTCATCATCCTTTTCTTCTAGTTGGCATATCATGGTGTTTCTCTCCTTTTTTGCTTCATCAACTTGTCCTTCTATGAATGTCAAAACTTCCATCACCTTCTCAGCTCCTTGTGCTTGTTTCCTTGCTTCTTCTAGTTGAGATCTAAGGGAGGAGACCTCTTCCTTGTACTGACCAATCTCCGATTCAAGTTTGTTCAAGCTCTTGTGCCTTTGTTCAAGGTGGATTGACACAGTGTCTTCCCATTTCTTTTCCTTATCCAATTGATTTGTCATGGATATGACTTCATCATGGTGCGTTCTCTTGTTTTGATGAAATTCTTCCTTAATCTTGGCGAGCTCCTCATCTCTTTCTTGTAATTGAAGCTTGACAAGGTCAACTTCCTTCCTTGTCTTGTCATGGTCACCAACTTGCGCTTTCTTCTTAAGTTCCTCATTTTCCTTTTTCAAATTGTTAATCTCTTCCATGGCAGCAATAAGTTTTGTGAGGAGATCTTCTTCAAAATCTTTTTCATTCTCTTCATCTTCTAGGTCTTCTTTAGCCTTGATGTCATCACTCTTATCTTTAGCTTCCTTGATGGGCTCTGCATTTCCTTATTGTTTTCCATCATTTTCTTGACTAGAGATTATGGTCAATGCTCCTTTTGAGTGAAAATCATGAAGTTTATCCCATATGCCTTTTGTTGATAAACATTTTTCAAAATTGGCCTTCATAGAATCTGGTAGCCCATTCAAGATTGTTTTCATTGCTCTTATATTATGTTCCTTTGATTCTCCATCCATCATGCAATCAGTAATCACCGATTTCCAGACTTCAATTCCTTGAGTCTTTAAGAAATTTGTAATTCTTGCCTTCTATATATTAAAGTTTCCATTGAATAATGGAGCCTTCACAAATTGATTGACTTCAATTTTGGTGGTTGCAGGAGACACATCTTTAGGAGGATTGAAAACTTTCCTCCTTGGCTTCGCATTTGTGTTCTAATGATCAACCTTCAAGCTGTTAGGCTTTGAGTGAAGTGGGGTGAATCAAACTCTGATACCAATTGTTGGAAATACTGGGGGGGGGGGGTGTGAATCAACATTTCGTTTCAATCGTTACTTTTACGAGTTAGATCATTTATATTTATAACACAAAATGAATAATAAGAATAAATGCTTTTATTAATTTTTTTTTCACAATAAATCAAGTACAATGTATATAGGGCTTCAACCCTAGATGAAGACACTGATTTTCAATCTCCCATGCTCCAACCTGTTCCCAAGCACTAACTTGGACTTTTGTGAGGCTCAAATCTCCAGGAAACCAAACCTAACTTTTCAAGGCACCAATGTTGCGTTTAAAGGCTCCAACCCCTAGGGCACCAACCCTTCTCTGGTACAGACTCCGATTTGGTTTCTTGAGGACTCCAATCCTCTATGGCTCCAACTCTATTTTATCCAAGGCACCAACCTTGATTTTAGTAGCACCAACTCCAAGGACACCAATATTATATTTGCCAATCACCAACTTGGACTTTCCAAGGAACCAACCTTGTTAATTCTGAGGAACCAACCCTAAGGGCTCCAACCCTATAGCTTCACTTTGTCAAGGTATGTTTGGTTGTAGTTCACGGCTCCCAAGGTCTTCTTCACCGAGTCCTGTCAATCTTCAACTTCACTGTAGTCTTCACTCTACATCATTAATGACAACCTTATCTTCTTTCAAGATATCACTACTCTTCATGTCACCCAAACAAAATCTCCAAGGTCACCTCATGATGGCTTCAATGCATCATGGTCTCCAAGGGTGTCTCCAAAACTTCAAGTGTTCAAGGGTTGCAAGGAATTGTCAAGGTTCCTCTAAACAATGCTCAATGAACTACTTCTCAAGAGATGCCCAAACTACCTCAAGTGTCACTTACCCAAAACACCAAAAGTTTGCTCACAAATCTTAGTGTTTCTTGCACAACGATCTTTAGAATATTCTTAAGTGTCCTTCAATAATCTTCAAAGAGGCTCAAGCACTGCTTCAAATATGTTCCAAAAACTCCACTTCAGGATGTCTTCCAAAACTCTCTTTAAAGCTTCTATGAAATTGACTCTTAATCTGATCTAAACACCTTCAATAATGTCTCAAAAGATTGTTCCAAAATTTTGCTAATAGCTGCCCCCTAGATGCCTCTATAATTACTCAAGGTCGGCTTCAAATCATCAGTTTTCAAATCTCCAAGTTTAACACTATTCAAGCCTTCGAAGTTTTCACTAGGCCACAAATCCTTTACTGTTCACACCAAACTTATCACTATTCAAGCCTTCAAATTCTTCACTATTGAAAGCCATGAGTTCTTCACTGCTCTTGAGTGTGCGGAGATTTCAAGTCTAAAGTGTCGCATATAAATCTGCTATAGGTCCGAGCTCCACAAATAATTGTCCAACTACCTCTCCACAGGTCTAAGTCCTCCACAAGTCACTATCCATAAATTTGAGCCTTCCACTATAACTATTTGCTATTCGAGATTCCGGAGGCTCGTTGTACTGCACTTCTTCCACAGTCTTAAAGCAGTCTGAGGTAAAGGTTTGAACTTCTAGTATATTGTCCACACTCTTATAGATTGAGCCTTCAACCAACCCGCCACAACTATGCACACAGGTCTGAAGTATGTAGCACCACATGTGACTGTATAAATTGAGTTTTGTAGTTCAACAGAAATAGAATTAGCCCACACTTATGTCCTTTGTTTTGTAATGGATATCTTAATAAAAAAATATCCCCAAACAATGATTCTTTGTCTTCTTTGACCTCCTTCCTATTTCTATCCCTTTTCTTTGAATTCTTCACCGAAATTTGATGGTTAAAATGAGTATTGACTCATATTAATACTAGTTTGATGTTTAAGATGAATGGACACGTCTTATGGAGGGAGACTGACATGACAGGCCTAGCATAGGTCGGCTCAAGGACTAGATTAATATTCCTAACTTAAAAAATTAATATCTCCCAAACTATTTGGAGTTTCGGGCCAAGTAATAGCTCATTGGAAAGCTACAAATATAATCTAAATGATGTTGAAGGTCTCATAGAGAAATTGTGCCTTTGAGGTAGTAAAAAATAATTTTTTTAATGTGACTGTTCATTTATTAGTGCAGAATTTGAGGTAGGGAAGTTAGGCTTCTTCATGGTTTGGCTTCTTGTAAGGCTTCTTCATCATAGGCTTATAATATCATCAAGATAGTGATATGCCATTAATCATATGCATCATTGACTTTTCCATGTCATCATAAAGTCTTCAATTAACAAGATCATCCGAGGTAAGAAAATCTAAGGTTATGGCTTCATCATCAAGATCATCAAAGGTACATGATTATCAATTCTTCATTAGTGTCTTGAAATCTTCAAGAGTTATGACATCATTTGGAATCTTAAGAATATTTTTCATCCCAACCAATACCATATTGACATCAATGAAAACCTAGATTAACAATCTCCCCCTTTGTTGTTGATGGCAATATTCTTGCCCTTTCAACACTCTCTCCCCCTTTGACATCAATGGCAAACGGGGTGCCCAAATACTCCCCCTGTCAAGATGCTTCTTTTGTTCACGAATAATAGTTCTTCATAGGTGTGTTACTCCCACTGTCACGATGCTTCTTCTTTTTGGCAATGTGGTTCATGATAGATGTGCTTACATTCCTTTATGTGATGAAGCAACTCCCCATGTCTGCACAACCTCCTCTAGCCAAGGAAAGATTGCCTGCTTAGTGATCAAGTGGAAGAAATATTCAACAACAATCCATTGGATAGATAAGAGATTATGTTCTTCAATGGAGTGATCTTGAGAAATGACCTATCAAAGAACGATTGTCAATATAGCTCATCAAGGATTTCGTAAGGCTTATTCACATATGGCTTCTGTAAGAATGCTTAATCATCATAAGCTCCCCCTAACTATATGCATGGTCTTCATTTTGGCAGAGTCTCCCCATCAAATAATTGGAATATCAAGGATGACTTCATCAAGTCAACAACATGTGTTGTTGGCTAGAGTGTTCAAGGGACTTCTAGATTGTGTTTGCTTCCTTCTCCATACTTGTGTAACCTATTTCTCTGGTATGGTTCTAACTTGTGTAGGGGCCCAAGTCAAGGTACAATCACGTGCCATATTTCCAATGTTATGACACTTGAAGCACTCTATATTGTTCATGTATAAAAATTCATGACTTCTTCTTGCAAAATAGCTTTTCGAAGATTGATGAGGACCATTATAAGTATCTTTGTGATATGCCCTACAATCTTTTGCCATGTGCCCAAATCTTTTACAAGAATAGCAATAACCAAGAAATATATTTTGGTACCTGGGAGAAGAAAGTTTCCTTGATGCACTTCTAAAGTATTTTTGTCTTGGGATCCTTTGATAATAACCTTTTCTTCTTGCATCCTTGACACCATCTGCATTTCTTCTTGGAGGAGGGTTTCTTCTATACTTGTCTTGACTCTTCTCCTTGCCTTTGATGGAACTGGAAGCATCAACATTTCTTCCAGGCTTTCTCACATCATTGTTGTTTGAAGCATTATGATTTGCATCATTCTTGCTTTAGGACTCACCTGCATAGCCAAGACCTGATTTATCGAGGGGAGACCATTGATGACTTAGGACATCATCTAGGGTTTGAGAACTTTTCAAGTTTTTATTTAGCAAGTCAAATTCCTTTTTAAGAAAGGCAATTTCTTCCTTCATTTTTTTACATTCTTCATCCTTCTTTGATAGAATGATCTTTGTTTCTTCCTTCATCTTGGTTGCTTCACATGATTGGGCCTTAAGAAAAGTGATTTCTGATTTTAACTTGGTGATGTCATCATCCTTTTCTTCCAGTTGGCATATCATGGTGTTTCTCTCCTTTTCTGCTTCATCAACTTGTCCTTCTATGAATGTCAAAGCTTCCATCACCTTCTTAGCTCCTTGTGCTTGTTTCCTTGCTTCTTCTAGTTGATACCTACGGGAGGAGACCTCTTCCTTTTATTGACCATTCTCTACTTCAAGTTTGTTCAAGCTCTTGTGCCTTTGTTCAAGATGGCTTGACAAGATATCTTCCCGTTTCTTTGCCTTATCCAATTGATTTGTCATGGATATGACTTCATCATGATGCTTTCTCTTGTTTTGCTGAAATTATTCCTTAATATTGGTGAGATCCTCATCTCTTTCTTGTACTTGAAGATTGATAAGGTCAGCTTCCTTCCTTGTCTTGTCCTGGTCACCAACTTGTGCTTTCGTCTTAAGTTCCCATTGACGGTGTTGGACCCACCAACATGTCATGGGATCTCCATGGTAAGAAGTCACAATTAGACGTCAAATCGTTTGGTGTAGGATTCCCAGTAGTGGGGCATATGATATCGCCTTGATTGTGGTTTCACACAAAGGCAAGTAAGATTTCTATGTTGGTAGCAAGGGTGTGACATATGCAGTAAGTCAAGGAAGGTGCATGAGCGGTTCTAACACACGGAGGGTGAGGTGAGGGCGCCCATTGGAAACCTGTGAAATCATGGAGTTATGAAGGGAACACGCGAGCTAAGATCCATTACAACATGGAAGGCAAGTAAGCTAGAAATCCAAAGTGATGGTTAAACTAATGGCACATTTCAAAAAGATTCATACATACATATACAGAAAATAGCTACGCATGCATGCATAAGAAAACAGATACATATGTCATTTAGAGTAAACAACATAGTTGAAGTACAATACAACATATGTTTGAAACATGTTGGCTCTTTTATATTAAGAAGTGTAAGTTCCAGTCATACTATACATCCATGTCCAACCACTAGTTCTTATAGCGGAACGTTATAGTCACTATCGCCTACTCCTCCAAAGAGATATACTAGATCTACGCAGTGGAGAAGCCAAGGCTTGTTACAATATTGTCCAAACTCTCTCTAAGGTAGTCCTATCGGAAGCTTGGCTGACCAAAAGCCATTACAATGAGTTTTGAGGTTCTATTTATAACAAAGGGTGGGGTGACCCTTGAAATTCCCCTTTGTTACTGTTCGTCTATTCTCATGACTCTTCAACTACTCTATGACTGTTACATTCAATTGTCGACACTTGAACTTCCACTTGACAAGACGTTACATACAATCTACACATGTACCCATGCGAGACAAAATGGCTTCATAAAGCCATGAAAGACATCACTGACACTCGGATCGTTGTGGTGAGACCAACTCTTTGGCATCCTTGTGATGGTCGATGTTGGTGAGCTGATGCCAAGCTTGGTCGTCCGTGATGGTGTCCATGCGCTCAATGGTGACATCCTACTGAAAGCGAACTCTTGCCTCCATTACATCCGAGTACATTGATATGGCCTCTATGTCCAACTCGTTTGATGGCATGCGCATCATCATCTTCAATGTGGCTGGACCAACAACCTACTGATGAATAGTGTTTGTGCTGATATCAAAGTGTGCACTAGTGACCATGCACATCAACTTGTCGAAGTACATTTTCAGCTCGAGTTAGACTTGCTTCTTGTCTTTGCCGCGATGAATGCGCCAAATCGGTGGGATCACAAGTGTGCGAAAAATGACATGCATTTTGTTGAATTCCCTTGCATGTGATAAAAAACATTGCTTACCATGTCTGCTCCGTGCCAGGTGCTGGGATGGATCTATAACTTGTATGGTTGCAGTTTCATCCGTCTGTGCATGTTGTTCCCCTTGCTGTACATGTTCCTGCTGCAACTCATTCTCTCATCTGTTCAACTCCTATTCTTCCTGTAGGTTTTAACCCCATACAAAAATTACCTGAATACAAATTCTAAAACACAGAAAATAAACAATGCGAGAGCATAACACATAAAACACATATACACAGAGATTTTCCCCTAAGTCCCAAAACCAAGACTACTAGCTTGATTTTTCATTATATTCCTTTCAATATTACAATACATATTTATACATGCCGAAGCATCCAGTACCATGGACCGAAAACCATCGCATCCAAAACCAATGACTAAAAACCATTGCGTCCAAAAAAATGTGTGAAAATCATGCACAAAACCATAGGTGGGTCTGCCCAACCTAACATAGGGTCAAAAACCAAAATTTTCCGGGGTGCTGCCCCGGACCCATAAAGTGGGGTTATCGATACACCTCAAACCCTGTGTGACCCCCCCGCTACACAATCGGCACAATGAAGGGGGTGCTCTGCGCCCCCTCTAACCCCCCAGTTAACTACGTGGGCTAGTCGTGGAAAGAATATAACACAACCCAACATTCTCCCACTTGTTGTTTTCTTTCCATAGGGGGCCACAAGACAGATTAGTCATTTTTCCAGCCCTAAAACACCCATTGTCTCTCTACACCAAGAGAACTTCTCAGAGCTCACATATTTTTTCAATGCATCTGCAATATTCTTCAAAGTGTCCACCTTTACCAGCAACGCCCTTTTGTCTTCTATCATATCCCTCACAAAGTGATACTGAACATCAACATGCTTTGTCTTTGAATGATATGCGGGGTTCTTTGCCAAGAAAATTTCACTTTGGCTGTCACATTCTATCCTTATAGCTCCCTGTACTAACCCCATACTTGAACACAATTTCTGCAACCAAACGACTTCCTTGTTTGCATGAGTGGCTGCCATGTATTCTACCTCTGTAGTTGATAGTGTCACTACATATTGTTTCTTACTCATCCAACTAGCTACACCTCTAAATAGGCTAAACACATACCCACTTGTAGATCTTCTCTGATCCAGATCTCGAGCCCAGTATGCATCAACAAAGCCATGAATATCCAACACTCTGTCCAATCCTGGTCTTCCTTGGTAGCACAAACCATAATCACTAGTGCCATGCAAATACCTGAAAACCCGC